>JAQHUG010000096.1:6901650-6925034 GCA_028555095.1 Dicrostonyx torquatus
CGGCTCGTGGCTTCTGCTCTCACTTCCTTTCTTCTCCTCCCAGAACTTCCGTTCTGTCTACTCCGCCCACCTAAGGGTTGGCCTAACTATAAGCCAGGCAGCCCTTTATTTACCAATCAAAACACAGAAATACAGGTGGACCCTCCCACAAGATTTTAGTACTTGTTCTATATAATAAGCATCGTATTTCAAATATTCCAGACATGCTTATCAGTATGTATTTTTATAACTGGATAAAACAATAATCCATCAATTTTTGTTTCCATAAATGGTCCACAAAGTTTTAAAAATGGAATATCAATACTATTTTAGTATTTTCAGAATTGGCTTGGCAATCAGTGTTTTTACATACTAGATTTAAGTAAGATATGCATTATTATAAATATTTCCTAGTTTAAAATATACACATTGTCATCATGTGTCTTAAAGAGTGATTAGAGGAGACAGAGTCACCTATGGTTAAGGCAAAAGCAGCTTGGGATTTTACCAATTTGTTTTTCTGCTTCCATGAAGCAGATTTGAATAATCCATTTTCTGCTGTGTAATAGCCCTCTCCTTTTAAATTCATCACTCAAGTCCAGGACTTGCCTGTGTACTCATTAAATTTAATATGGCTGTGATTGTGTCTCCACTTCAGCTCTGTTCTTCCCTTGCCTCAGAGCCACATCTGATGGTCAACGCCTGGAGTGCCCAGCAGCCCATGCTCACAGACTTAAAAATGTGTGCTGAGGGCTGAGGGGCAGAAATTATTTACTATCCTTTTTATTTCACCCTTGATTTTATTTCACACATTGATCACATTATACCCAAAGCTTCTGATTAAACCATGTAAGCATCTCCACTGCCTTATATCTTCCTTTTTTTTTTTTAGGGAAAGATCCATTTTGTTCATTTCCTTTAGAGTTTAGTTGCCTACAGATATCAGAGTTTTTTTACGAGAGGCAATTTTTGTCTCTCTCTCTCACACACACACGCACACATGCTCATGAATACATACGTACACAAACACAAATTTTTGCCTTCAGGTACGCCTTGCTGTGTCATACTTTCTACATTAAGTAGAAGAAACACATGATTGGGTTTTTTGTGTTTTTTTTTTCTTTAGCTGCTTACTTAGCTCACAATATCTACTTTGCTTTATTCTCCTTTCAGCTGGAATCTGTCTATTGACCCACAGAAATGGGCCAGCAGCCAGGCTTATGTTTACAGCATTAACTGTCTCTTCTAGGCATGAGTTCACAGTTGATAATGCAGGATCCTTAGGAAATGAAGTTGGGATTTGGACACAATTTTAGTCTCAAGACTATAACTGTCACATGCATCTGGGAACAATAATTCGGCAAGAAAACTCAAATTTCTGGGCCAAGTAACAATCAGAATTTTTTATGCTTGTATATCTTAGCTTTCAGGGACTTCATTGACCTATCTATACCTGTTGCACATGCTTTCTATCTTTTCCTAGTCCCAGTAGCTTAGGCAGGGCATGCTCTCAAGGCAACAGCAAAAGACTATAAGATGAAATGCAATGAGCCTTATAGAATTCAGGTTTGGTGTTGGCTCATTTTCACATCTGCTCCATTTTGTTAACCACAGAAATCAATGGCCAATCCGACATTATGATGCAGGTTCAGGGGCCTGGAGAGTAGGCTCAGTGGTTAATAGTACTTGGCGCTTTTACAGAGACAGTCTAGGTTAGGTACCCAGTGCCCATGTCAGGTGACTCCCAGTAACTTTTCCAGAGTAAAGTTTCTCAAGGATCAGTTGTCCACTTCTAGCCTTTGCAGGCACCTGCACCTGCACACACATGGTGCATGTAAACGCATGCAGAAATACATACACATAAACCAAAACCCAAGAACTATCTTTAAACAAGATGTAGATAAGCATATTTTGCCTTTTGGGGAAAGCTGCAATCATATAGCACGTAGGGTAACTGTAGGCTGGAAGCACAGGTGGGTATCCAGAAACATGAAGGCCACTGACACAGACTATTTCATTCAGGAACCTACAAGAGTGTATGTAAACCTGAAAACAGAGCATCTCTTTTCTGAGAGGGGAGTTGGCACAGATGTGCAGAAGCAGAAGGGACACGTGGAAGTTTCATAATCCCCCTTTTTAGTCCCAGGTGATAGTAAGATACGACGGCATTTCAATTCTTGCTTCTGTGCAAGCTCTCTGAGTATTTTAAATAGGTCAGCATTTGAATGGATATGAAGTATGAAATGGCAAGCACTATTTTGTTTTTTTCCCACAAGAAAGAATAAACACCATCAAGAATTCATGAAATCAAAGTTCAGGGTGTGGAACACTGTCTCAGTGAATCCGTCTACAAAACACTCTCACATCTAAGGCTCAGTGGACATTTCAAAACAAAGGGTGGAAAGATTGTAAGAGCCAGGGGTTCAGGGAGCTTGTGTCTCCTAGTAATATCAGAAGCTCTAGTCATAAAGTCTCACCAACACACCTGCCCAAATGTGATTTACATGTAAAAATTCTGGTGTTGGAAATGGTTTAAATTTGTGGTGTTTGTGGAATACGTTGAGAAGCAAGAAAATGGGATAAAGATACTGGTTCTTAGTAAAAATATTTATTAAATAATTAACATATAAACAAATTAATTTTAATTTTAAAAGCCAAGAAATATTTCAATAGAGATCTTAAATTTAAACGTTGTTCATTCAGGGTGTAGGAAGGCCAGAGTCACCTTTAGCCCTAGGCTTTCCTTAGTACCTACAATGAGAACCTTAGCTCTGCTCTGAAGGTCACCCACATGTACCTATTAAACTAGTAACGAGAGCAGAGAAAGGTGTTTACATGGAGTTTTTATCTCAAGAGAGAGCTAGAGAAGGTCTGAAATTAGATACCCATAGGGATTATCTTTCTGTGTCTAGAAGGAATGTCCTCTGCCTTTCCATCAAATTCCATCCCATCCTGCTACTTCAGAACTCATCTCCTCTTAAGTTTCAGCTGTAATCAGCCGTGATCTTAGTGCATGAACAGTACTTAAGCTCTTAATGAGAGACAGCTGTGTTCCTTTCCCAGCAGGATAATGATTAAGTAGCTTTATTTAAAATCACTGTCCACACCTTCACTCATTGAATTCTCTTTGCTTGCTCCCCGGAGCCTCGCATATCCTTTCATCTCTACATCCGCAGCCTTTTTCTGTAGTCTTATTGAATGAGCTTGCTGTGCAGTGCGTTCCTATATCCTTCTCTCTTAATCCATAGCCTCTCATCCATTCGTAGGCCTGCAAAGAATTTCCTAGAGTTATATGTATTTACAGGCTCTTTACTTGATGGTCCATTTCACATCATCATTCATTACCTCAAATTTGCATTATCTCCTGCTGGATCCTTAAAGCTGCTCCTTTTGAAACAGTAAGTGAACAAATGAACTGTGGTCTTCTAAGAATCAAGGGAGCCAGGTCTAATGAAGAGTGCTTTAGGCAAAACTCAGAATGTTATGTTATGTTGTCTGCATCTTATACAAAACAGTGATTTATGAAAATCACAACCTCATTCCCAGAAATCATATCGTAATGTTACCTTTGTAAATGTGACTCTTCTGTGCCCTTTCCCTGTTTTCCTAGAGGGAGATCTTATGGGGATATGTTTGTGTGTGAAGGAGCACATGAATAAGGAAAATAAGTGGTCTTCACATATATCTCTTAGAAAGATAAGACTCTGTTGAGGTACGAAGGAGAAAACAACTTTGCAGACAGGTCCAGGAAGTCCTTCTCAGGTGAAGGTGACGACAGAGGAACCAGAAGAGGTGAGATGGCAGGGATAGGCCATCTGACTTCCTCAGCCATGTAGAGAGGATGGGAAGCTTTCAAACTCTATGTGAGGGAAACACCAGGTTCTGTGGGAGAGAAGTTTCTCTTGTGTAAGACACACATCCTTAGAAAAGTTCCAGCACCCATACTTCCATATATAGGACTCTGAGGACTGGAGTAAAGGTTCCTTGGCCAAGCTAGGACAGAGAGAAGTGTGTCATGACTGAAACCAGGTTCCTTACATTGGACAAAGAATTACCTCATCTTTCTAAATCAGAGATTCTTAACCTTTCTAATGCTGTGACCACAACCATAAAAATAGCTCACAAATAGCTTCAAAACTGTAAGTTTGCTACTGTTATGAATCATAATGTAAATATCTGATATTCACTATATCAAAGGTGTTCAGAATCACTGTTCTAGATCCTATTAGGCTTGGATTTTTTTTCTGTTTGTTTGATTCAACCAAAGATTTCTTTGAAAATTAGCAAATAATTTCTTCTCAGTTTTGATAGCTGACAGCAAAAGTTGCACTCTGATTAATCATTTGGGGAATGTTGCTGCTAGAAAAAAAGCAGGGAATATTAATGTGCTCTGTGGTGACATCAGAAGACTGCTGTGTCTCTATTTCCAGATTAACAAGGACAAGATATGCCTTGTCATCAAAAGTAGCAAGGACTCAATAATGAAAAAGTGTAAACTAACATTTAAGAAACACTCTCCAAACCACATTAGTGACATTGTAAAATAATGCATCAAAAAACCTACATTAAATACAAAGATGGCTTTCTTTTGCATTTTGCAAAGATTTGTCTTTAGCATTTAGAATAGGAAGTAAAGACAGTAAAAATGTCATTGCCTTCTTTTGACTCAAATTGTAAAAATATGCTGTAAAGACACTTAAGGCAATTCCATAAATATAATAATAAACATAAATATTGAGACATTGGGCTGTAGCACAGTGGTATGAACCGTAGAACCATGACAAACAGGTAGGAGAGAGAAGCACATGAAGATGCAAACATCCAGGGCAAAGGCAGTAAAGGTCATAAAGATCCTGGCAGTGAAGTTTGTGAACTAAGTCACTAAGTGATCCAGTGCAGATTTTAACACTTGGTTTACATAGGTATTTAAAAACACTGGAAAAATACTGTAATTGCAATAGCAAAAGACCAAGAAATATAGCTAACCAAGTACTTGGTCATAAAGTTGGTAGGTCAGGATTATTTATGTGTTCACCACTCAAGGTTAGCTGAGGTTCACAACTACCAATATCAAAGCCCATAGTCCAGGTCGTCTTCAGGGTTAACCATGTCAGAGTCTACAGTGGTGTCTGTTAAGTTCCTCAATTATGTGTATATATATATGTGTATATATATATATATATATATATATCAGCTCATTTAATTATGTTACATCCAATTTTTATTTTTAAAATGTAGTATGAAAGGGTAGCGACTAAGCAGAGTAAAAACAGAGCTCAGGAAATACTCAGCAATAAAACACAGCAAGGTATTCTTAAACAGAGACCCACATCCTTTCTTTTCAAAACATATAGAGAAATCCCATATACTGCATTTCGATTACTATAAGCTTGATGATATAGGCTTGGGAATTCGAACAATCGCCTCATGCCAATTGCCTTACTAAATCAGCAAAAATAACTTAATAAATTCCTTGAAAAATATGTCATGCTATTTTGATTTTTCTTTTATAATATTATATCATAATATAATATTATATTATGTAATATTATAGATGCATTTGAAGACCCCTGCCCAATCTTAGCCTTATATTTTTGTCTTTGTTCAATCTCACTCATTGTCTTGAAATATATTTTTTCCTGATCATATTATCCTCACATACTCTATATATGTTTCCCAAAACCTTACAATTCTATCTTATGTATTTTCAGACTTTAAATAAATGGGATTATAGCATTAAGTAGTTTTCAAGTTATTTAATTAAATAGAACCTTTTTATTATTAGATTCAATGGCATACAGTTCACATGCCTTACAATTCTCACAATGAAAGTGGGAATAGTTTTGTAACATATTCACAGACAAGCAAAACTATTACAGAGTAAATTTTTAAAATATGAATATTTCAAGCAGTTTATTTGTTTGTTCTTTGATACTACATAGAACCTTGAGTCTTTCACATGCTAGAAGAGCACCCTTTCCGACATTGAGTTATGTGTCCATTCCAGAGCATGAATATGTTTGTATCTACAAGGGAAAACCTGAGCTATAAGCTAAAGTCATCTACCCTACATCCCCTCCCATTCGACTCTGTTCTGTATCTAAACACCCACTGAATTACAAATCCCCTGTACATCTTTTACATTTCTGTATTGTGTACATGCTATAGGAACCAATAACAGATAACAAGAATAGATAAAGTACATAATCCTTTGTTCCAGGATTCTATCAATCAGACATATTTGGCTTAGTGATTTTAAGGTTCAGGTCCATTGTAGAACTCAATTCTTTATACAGTCCACAAATATCTCATTGAGCAGATATACCACATTGTATTTATCTTTTTTTCTCTTAATGGACACTTGAGTATTTTCAGTTTTTGACTGTTTTGCTATAAATATTCAATAACATGATTTTTAATATTTGTGAACATGCATCATTTTCATCTTTTGGCACAAAATAACATCACCTGAGTATCTGCCACACTGTTTACTAAGTGATTCTTATTCCTTATAGTGATGTGGGATGTCCTTCTTTACATGTGTTGCTTTTATTGGTTGATGAATAAAGCTGTTTTGCCCTGTGGCTTGGCAGAGTAGAGCTAGGTGGGAAAACTAAACTGAATGCTGGGAGAAAGAAGGCAGAGTCAAAGAGACACCATTTTATGGCCTGTCTCCAGAGGAGACAGGCATGCCCCAGATCTTTACTGGTAAACCACAAATCTTGTGGTAAAATATAAAATAATAGAAATGGGTTAATTTGAGATGTAAGACCTAGCTATAAATATGCATAAACTAATATGCTGAGCCTTGTTTCAGATAATATAGTTTCTCTGTGTTTATTTCACATCTGAGTGGCTGAGGAACAAGCATGCTGCCTGGGCCAACAGAATGGCACCCACCATCTGGGGCATGGATCGACATAAGACCTAAAAAAGCCTAAGGAAAAAGAAAAGATGACTTCTAGACGCACAAAAGTGGTAGCCAAGCACAGCTTCTACCACATATTTTCAAATAGGCTGTGTTTGCTGACAATGAGCAGAGGTGTGTCTCATCTAAGAGAAGGCTTCCTGACTCAGCAGTAGCAGCAAAAACTACACAGCTCCTTTAGAAAAGCTTCTTGGTTTGTGCTAGCTGTGCAAGCAATTCTGATTCTTTCAGGAGTTCTGGCTATGGGGCATTTAAATGGGGTTTGTGAGCAGGGTGTTACAAGTTGCTTAATGGTGATAGAGACCCACTGTGACCCTGAATATGGGGCAGAAGGAATGACTCTCAGAGGCAACAAACATGGCTCTACCATGTTGGACTTGGCAGAGCAAGCAGGCAGGAAATCAGAGTTGGTCCTTGCCATGCCTGCTTAGCATTAAAAAGAAAGTGCTTCTGGTCAGAATATAATTACAGATATGAACACAATAAAAACAAATCCAGATGGAAAGACCTCTAAATGGGTCACAGTGTTGGAAAAAATGTACATAGGCCTGAGAGAAAAAAGTGTACAGATAGTTATAAAAATGTACAGGCAGTCATAGATTAAAGAAGTAAAGATAATAAATATTAAACTTGTAGAATAATTAATTGAGTAAGAAAAGTAAGCCACATGAAGATGGAATATACTCAGAGAGTCTGGATTATGTATATTATTGTGTTTTCTTTGAATTTTTTGACTGTGAATGAGCTAAGTACAGAGAGACATTTCATTTTATGGCCTGCTAAGCTAAACTAACATATATACTTTAATGTTGTCTTGACTTCAAAATTTGGTTCTAAGGATAAATTGCTTTGGAAAAGAGGTTCTACTTTTGTTTTAAGAGAGGATGAGAACCTGTGGATTTCTTCCAGACTAATGTGGTTTGATGGACCAAGATCATCCAAAAGGTCTCCATGAAGCCCCCAAAAGAAAATATTTCATGCAATAAAAAGCAGGAAGCAGTCTGGAGAGAACTACTTCTAAATTCCCTAAATAATTATTTGTAAATGTTTGTTTACATTTAAAAGGGGATAAAATATAGAGATGAATACTTTGCATTGGTATGGATCTTGGTTTATTGATACAAATTTAAGATAAGTTTTGTTATATATGTATTGCTGCTCTTGATTAAGGAATTGTGTTTGTGCAGCTCATTTAAAATGTAATGTATAATTAAGAAATACTGGTTAATAGTCATCTATAATAGCCAAGCTTGTAGTAATGTTAGTTAGGTTTTCTAAATATATAGAGATATATTTCACTTAGATAATCTTCAAACCTTTCAAAGACCTACAGAATATGACATTTAAAATGTTTTAAGAACTTAGGACTTTTCCCAACAATGAGACACATCTGCTCCTGGCAGTACCAATCTACTTTAAGAGGATGATGGGCATTGAAGAGGCTCCTTATGGAGTTGGCTAGCCATTTGGGCAAGAAACTGTTCTTAATGCTTAATGTTATGCTGTATGAACTGGATGTGCAGGACCCAGAGAAAAAATGACTGTTGAACCTCCATAAAGGTGAAATGGTCCTTCAGGGTTCCTGCTTCATAAAAGAGTCTGCCAAACATTCTTCAGGACACACAAAAAGTGATTGACAAACTGCCAATATAGGTGGAACTGTCTTTGAAATTTCCTGCTTCATGAAAATGTCTGCTGGATACTATGGGCTGAAAATGGGTGCCCCAATATTACAAAAGAACTTTGGGTGACTGTTCAGGCAGTGAGATATCTCTGTCAATTCTAGAATTTTGGAAGCTGCTTACAATGTACTTCCTGTTAACTTAGGTACATTATATACTTCTGGGGTCTTTGATAGAGTTGAAGAATAGACAGTTATAATTATAGTTTTCCTTAGTTATGAAAAAATATAAAGTAGATATAAATATTGTAAATATAATTCTTGTTTGATACCTGTGTTTTCATATGTAATTTTACTATGTTAAAGTTAAAACCTTCCTTCTCATTTAGACAAAAAAAGGGAAAATGACTTGGGAAGTCCTTCTGTATAGGTGTTGCTTTTATTGGTTAATGAATAAAGCAATTTTGGTCAGTGGCTTGGCAGAATAGAGCTATATGGGAAAACTAAACTGAATGCTGGGAGAAAGAAGGTGGAGTCAGACAGAAGCCATGTAGCCACCAGAGAAGATAGACATGCCCCAGAACTTTGCTGGTAAACCATGAGCCTCATATAAAATATACAATAATAGAAATTAACTAATTTGAGATCTAAGAGATAGATATAAAAATTCAGAAGCCAATATGCCAAGCAGTGTTTCAAATAATATAGTTTCTGTGTGTTTATTTCAGATCTGAGTGGCAGGGGAACAGAGGAGCAGCCTCTACCAACACTACAGCATCATAGTTTTCAAGAACCTGTGATTATGAGTTTTAGTGGAGTGATCTGAGCAGTTAGTATACAGCGTTTCCTGGTTTTGATTTGTCATTTCCTATTGTGCTGTATAAATTGCTATTTCTTCCTTAGAGAAACAATTTATAGGCCTTTTGTTCATTTTATATTAGGTTCATAGCCTTTTTTTATTAAATAAGACTTCTTTTGTATTATGAATACTTCTTAGAGATGGGGTTTGTAAATATTTTCTTCCATTTGAAGCAGTCCTTTCTCTTTCTTGATGCTGTACTTTCAAGCATCTGTTTAACTACAGTGAAGCCCAGTGTGTCTACTCTTTGTGTTGTTCTCATGCTTTTGTGTTATAACTAAAGAGCTACAACCTATTCCAAGGTCATGAAAATTTATCCCATTTTCTTCTAAGAGCTTTATGACTTTACCTCTTGCACTTACAGTTTTAGCCAGTTCAAATTCACTTTTATGTGTGGCTTGCTCATTCTACTTCCTTCTATCCTGCTCTCTCTGCTCCACTCATTAATTTTCTATGAGTAATCTTCTCAATTGTTTTATTATGTTTTTCAGATGTGCTGAATTCATGAGTCTTAATCTGTCTTAGCAAATTTTGGCAAACAGAATCATAGTATTTTAATAGAACTACTATGGTTTTGAATTCTTACCTATGTGCTATGCAAATGTGACACCCTTTCTAGAAACTAGGGTTACTTATGTGTTTTGTTCCTAATTTTTTAGAATGTAGCAGTTGAAAAGTAAGGCATCACCACAATGCATATGTTATAAAGTGGTTAGATAATGAAACTCTGGAAATGCTGGTACACTGTTGACCAAAGTAGATTTCTAACTTCTCTTTTACACTCATGATTAGCATTAACTTGCATGGAATTTGCTTTCAGGAATCATGAAGACTTGATATTCTTACAAATTTCAAGCACATATTTACAATACATTGTCAAGTAATTTTAAATATTAAATTTAAATACTATTTTAATTAAGTTTTAGGTGCTGAGATTGCAATGGTCATTGTTCAGTGGTAGAATGTATGCCTAGCATATAAAATCTACTGCATTTCATCTCAGACTGAAAAAATGAAATATTATAAAGTAAATAAAGGAAGAGAGTGTAGACTATAACCTAAAAGGGGGGTAATTTTTTTTATTAGTCCAGTATCCATAAGAGCATCCAAGGCTGAGCAAAATGACAAAACATCACTGAGAAAAGCTTTATATAATCTAAATTAGTAGCAATATTCATGGATTGTAAAATGCAATATAATTAAAATTTCCACTAAGTTTAAAATGATTTATGGAGTTTAAAAAATCAATTAAATTTCCCAGTGGGATTTTTCTTTAATAGAAATTGACAAGGTAATTCCAAAATCCAACTGAAAATATCTGTATCTAGTTAAAAAAAATTTTCAAGAGCAACTTAGATGTCTTATAGCAACTATTTTCAAAAGAAGACAGCTTAGTTGGTGTGAAAACAGACAAAACAGAGTCTCAAACTACTGTGTACAAAGTGAAGATATTTGGGACAAGTCTGATAATTTATTTCAATTAAGGAAAAATTGTCTTTATAAAAATAACTGCTAAAGGTATTTGATGTCCATATACAAATATTCTATTCTAATACAGCTAAATTCAGGAGTTAAAACTACAACTTTTATGTAGGTAAGACCTTGTAAGGAAGGATAAAAAGCATGAAAATAGATAAATTAAAATACATCAAAGTTAAATGTACAGTTATGGGAGCAGATACACATTCTCTTCTAGTTTTTAATCCACTGCATCCACTGACCATTCCTCTTTGTGGAGGACTGGAAAGCAGGTTGGCATCAGGAGAGGGGGCCAGAGTAGCACTGCAAGGCGATGGTAAGTCACCTGTTGGGGTGAAGAAAATGCACAGAAGGAACTCATCATGCTTATTAAAATTACACTTTAAATGCTTAAGTTTGTAAGTTTAAAATTAAATGAAGTCACTTATTTAGTTTTTTAATCCAGAAGTCACATTTCAAGCACTTGGTAGGCAATGTCGTCAATGGCTACCAAATTAGACCAGGCACAGACAAAGCCTTAATTCCATCAACAAAAATACTATGGACAATATGGTTGAATGTCCCTATAGCATCTCCAAGTACATGGTTGGATACTTTCATCAACCCTCATCAGAAGCAAGGGGTAGTGGTACATGTCTATAATCTTAGAACACAGGAAACAAGATGGAAGGGTCTCTGTGAGTCTGATGCCAGCCTGAACACATAGATTCTGTCTCAAAACAAGCAACA
Organism: Dicrostonyx torquatus; assembly: GCA_028555095.1. Lineage (NCBI taxonomy): Eukaryota > Metazoa > Chordata > Mammalia > Rodentia > Cricetidae > Dicrostonyx > Dicrostonyx torquatus. The sequence goes on from JAQHUG010000096.1 coordinate 6,913,246, forward strand.
TCAAAGACCTCCCAAAAATTTGCCATAGAATTGTACACCCAGAACTAGTAAATTTTATTATATGCAAATCACTTAAAAGTATCAATGAAAATATCAAAAACATAAACTAAGCAAAGTCTTAGTATTCTTTGATGTGATTAAATAGTCATTAGTTCATTAGTGAGGAGTCTAATTTAGTGGACTGAAATTGCATCGTTCAAAAAGAAAGATCTTGCCACCTGTCTCCCTGTGTTCATGGGTAGAGGCCAACACTGCTGAGTTTTCATAATCTTGTATTTAGCATCCCCTTGGAGTTCTCATTTTAAACTAGCGTTTTTGACTCCTTTCTTGCTTTAGAAAATGAAATTAATACTCATTAGAGATTTAAATTTGTTAATCATTTGATGCTTTTTGTGAAGTTTGATTTGCCATCCATATAAATGTGTATTTTTAAGTTTTCAAAGATTACATAAAATTATGATATGTATAGCATGACATTTATGCAACACAACTACTAGATGACAGAGAATTGCAGTTCCAAAATTAGAGACACTTCTGTGGAATAGCAGGCAAGAAGCAGAGGTCATATCTGCTCTGCTTAGCATAATCACAAATAGAAACTTTTGTCTTAGAGATCATGAGGCTAATACTGTAATAACAAGTATTTAACCTGTAACATTGACCTAGTCTTTCTGCTTTCTGAGTCTGTAAAATTATTTCTAATATCTTCATTAACTTTTGATTCTAATACATACTGGAAAAAATTAGAGAGTGCAGTAATATATTGTATCGTTTTCTTAATCTAGACAAGTATAACAACATATCATAAACTATGATTTTTCTCTCATAGCTCTTGAGGTTACTAAGTCCTCATTTATGACCTCATACTGACCCCTCCGTCATGAGGAAGTCTCATCCTTAACATATAAATACTTCCTCTTAATACTATCACCTTGAATATTAGGTATAAAAAAATAAGAATTTTGAGGAAATGCAGATCTCAAGACCATACCAACTTGAATACAGAACAGAGTATTGTTGGGTTCAATCTATGTTCCTTCAAAGGTGGTAGAATACAAATTATATTGATAAATGTCTTGTGCTCTTTGTGCTTGTTGAAAACCAGTTCTGAAAACAGGTAACCCCTTATCTCAAACTTAAGCATGTTTAGTTCAAATATCATCTGAAATTCTTCCCTAAATAACACTGGTCCCTTACTTCTGTGTTGAATCCTTGACCAGAAAACAAGCTAGAAGGTAAACTATAGCCATCAAATGTTAGTAATGTTTATTCCATGACATAAAAGTCCATGCTAGGAGAATGAGAAGCCACAGGGTTACCCTAAAGAGAATGCTGCTCTGTCTGAAAATATCTCAATCGGGAACCCCAGCATGGTGGCTTCTTCATGCTGAGAGTTGTTAATGACTAAACTGATGATATTACTTTTGCTTAATCTCCCAGTCAGGCTATTTCAGTTACCTCTGACAAATCTTGGAAGTACCTGACTTGGTGATGTTTTGCTATCAAACTGCTGCTTCTATATATCTGCTACTTCTTAGCTGTTACTTTTGCTTGCTACATGTTTAATATATTCACTCATTGGAAACCAAAAGCATGCATTTTGTACATGATTATCTGTATAGAGAAGAAGAGAATATTGATACCTTGGCTCTCAGGTCATAAGAGACAATGGGTTTCCTTGCTGATTACTATACAAAATGAACATCTAGCCTTTGGAAAGAAAATTAGTGAATTACTACCAGGAGTCCAGACTCACCACATGCTTGGTAGAGATGGAATAGGTCCAGGATTAGATAAAAATAATATTCATATTTGATACTTTTGGGAGTATAGATTCGTTTTTTAAAAAAGTGCCTCCTTAGGCACTTAAAAATCATGAACCTCCTATTGTTCTTAGATGTCTTAATATACATTAGGAGGTATATGTATAGCTCAATGGTGATGGATTGAGAACCTAAGCTGAGGGAAGAATAGCTTTTGAGGACAAGAAGACATAGTTATTATAACAAAATAAAGAGATAGAGAGCCATGTATTGGCATGGAAAAAAATAATTTATGGGAGTGACTGTACCTAGTGATGCCTCTCCTCTCAAAAGGATGACTCAAGGTCACAAATCAAGAGAAAACTGGGAAGGAAGTAAAGAGGGCTTGGGAGAGGGAATGAGCTATAAAATTATTATTTGATAGTATTGGAAAGCAAGTTAGATTCGTATTCCAGGGTTTAAAATAATTCCCTAAATATAAGAGATATTCAAATTTAACCAGAGAATTTTAGGGATGACATATAGAAGGAAGAGCATCAAGAATGTGAGTGCAGTAACTGATCATAGTGTCTAAGTTTGAAAAAGAAGAAGGTAAAGATAGAAGATGACTGCATCAGCAATGGGTGGAAGATCAAAATGGAGAACTGAAACAGTGGATGAAGTCACTAATGGAGTATGTGAGCTCAGGATACAAATTGGAACTCAAAAATGGGATCTCCAAGACTGAGAAGCAATAAGGCTCACAAGCTCTAAGACTAGCAGCCAAGACTATATAGGAGTAGTCTCTGAGGTTAGGGTGGTATAGACATTAAGATGTTGGTAGCACTAGAAGTATTGACAGAAGTGGCAATGAAAAGAAAGATGCTGAGTCTGAATGTAGGCTTTGAAAGAAAAGTAACTGAATTCTGAGGATAAGAGAGCATCTCAATTGGACCAACAGTTCAGATGAAAGCCTGAGGTCCAGAGCTGCATAAGTGAAGGGGGAAAAATTTGAGACTATAACAGAAAACATGAAGGATATTTCACCTTCTAATGTTTTGTGTAAATGAGGTATGAAAGATACATGCATTTTTAAGATTGCAGCAAAGAAATGTCTTTGAGTAGCTTGGCTTCATTTATAGCAAAAACAAAAAGAAAATGGTCAGGCATCTTGAAATTTGAAAGCAAATGGATGGATCTAGAAAACATCATATTGAGTGCGGTGACCCAGACCCAGAAAGACAAATATCATATGTACTCACCCATAAGTGGTTTGTAGACATAAAGCAAAGAAAACCAGTTTACAAATCACAATCCCAGAGAACCTAGACAACAATGAAGACCCTACCCAAAGAGAGACATAAATAAATCTAATCTGCATGGGAAGTAGAGAAAGACAAGATCTCTCTAGTAAATTGGGAGCATGGGGACCATGGAAGAGGGTTGAAGGAGAGGGGACATAAAGGGAGGGGGAGCAGAGAAAACTATATAGCTCAATAAAATCAACAGAAGAATAAGAAAGAAGGAGAAGAAGAAGAAGAAGAAGAAGAAGAAGAAGAAGAAGAAGAAGAAGAAGAAGAAGAAGAAGAAGAAGAAGAAGAAGAAGAAGAAGAAATGGAAAATGGTCAGGGATATTGAATACACAATGGAATTTACAAAATTGTAGAGAATCTAGAAGTAACATTTGAGAGGAAAGGTAGTATAGAGACTACTGCTCCATACTCAAGGATGCAATGAGCAGAGACACAAGGAAGCTGGAAGTCCTCAAGGAGCTTCAGTCATCTAAGGAGAACATGATAGATTTAGGAAGGCCAGGAGACACTGGGAATCTTTTTAGAGCCTTTTTTTCTCATGCAGAGTTGTGGAGGATTCCAGTAAAAAGAGGAGTAACAACTTCTGAGCCTAAGCTTTCATCAACTCCAGTCTGAACTTGAGAATAGGTAGAAATTAATATAGTGGTAAAATAATTTAGAAACAGAAGGTATTGATAGTTGGGGACAGTCTATTTCTGTATGCCAACTGCTCGGTAAATGAAAAATCAGTTATTTTATTTTTTATTTCTCCACTGAAAGTTTCCTACACAGACCAGATTTCCTGGGGAGAGAATAATTTCATTAAAAGATTACTAATTACTAGTCTATCTAATCAATCCAATGTTGGCTGAGATTCTTTTTATGAATTAATTGAAATTTAGATTCCTTAATGGGCTTTTTTTCATACTTGGACACAATTATTAATCTTTAGTTTACATAATAGACTTCTCTAAAATATCTTGTTACATGATAATGAGAACTACTAGTCAGAGAACCTTAGTAATTTTCTATAATTACCAGGAAAGCATTTGCAACACATTGTACTTCATAAATCAATGAATAAATAAGCAGAGCCACACCAAACAGACAGGGACATGTGGTCCATGTGAACACTCTTGATTGCACCATAAAATATCACCATGAATTACATGGAATGTGCATTAATGATTTGTATAGAGCTGTTCAGAACAGGTAAAACACCTCCTTAATTGACTTCTTCAGAATTAAGGATAATTCTGATCTACAAGATGGGTTTATCTTTGCCTTTAACAATTGTTTGCTCTGAATATTAATCATATAAATAAGGAATGTAGATAGCTTATTTCTGCATACCTTTACCCTAATGACTTATCTTTAAGCATTTGGAAATCATATTTATGATTTTTGAATAATATAAGCAAATATGTGAATGTGAGTGATTGTTTATGTTTACATAAGTGATCCCAAAAATTCTACCAAGGAACTTCTACAACTCATAAACACTTTCAACAATGTAGCATGATACAAGATTAACTCAAAAAAAAATCAGGAGCCCTCCTGTACACAGATGATAAAAGAAAGGGCTGGGGAAGAAATCAGAGAATCAATACCCTTTACATTAGCCACAAATAACATATCTCTAACTAAAGAAATGGAAGACTTGTATGACAAGAACTTTAAATCTTTTAAGAAAGAAATTGAAGAAGACACCAGAAAGTGGAAAGACCTCCCATGCTCTTAGGTAGGCAGAATTAACATAGTAAAAATGGCAGTCTTACCAAAAACAATCTACAGATTCAATGCGATGCCCATCAAAATCCCAGCAAAATTCTTCAAAGACCTTGAAATAACAGTACTCAACTTCATATGGAAAAGCAAAAAACCCAGGATAGCCAAAACAATCCTGTACAATAAAAGAACTTCTGGAGGCATCACAATCCCTGACTTCAAACTCTGAAAGAATCAATACAGATATTTCTAAATAATTATTTTAATTTTATGAATTACACTATAGATTATTCCTTTAGTTCCATAACTATAACAAATGTGGGAATTCTGTTTGAAAAGGTCATTTTAATGTAGCTAACCAGGTTTGAGTTATTGAAATGAGCAGTTTGCTTTGGCTGTTGATCATTTCAAATGAAATGGTCTAATGGTCATTTAACGAACCTAAGAATTGAGCCAAGTTTGGTGCCATATGGCTGTAACACCAGGATTTGAGCAGTAGAGGAAGGAATTCTAGGAGTGGAATAGCAAGTTGGAAGCTAGTGTGGGCTACACTAGACCCTGTTGCAAAAACAAGTAAATAAACAAATAAACATATTTGAATTTATAATGTTCCTTAAAAATAGAAATTATGTAAGGTTATATACCATTTTGGATCAAAATGACATTTGGAATAAAGTATAGGAATGTGTCTTAATCACCTGGTTCATTGTGAATGATAAAAAAGTATTGTGTACAATGTGAGAACTAAATATGACAAATTATTTACCTACTTTTGGTACACAGAAAATGTTGACAATTTGGAGAAATGTGGTTATGGGGTCTTTCTCTTGTGAGTCAAGTGACATAGTTAAATGTGTTCATTTAAACAAATTTGGCATGTAGAATTAGAGGGTTTCTGGAAGGGGTTCACTTGTTGACCCAAATGTATCTGATGTGCAAACACAGAATCATCAATGCTTACGTACAAATAGACACAAATACAGCAAACAGTGAAACAACTCAGAACACACCAATCTGATTTTACATCCAAAAAGTCTTTTGAAAAATGGAAATAATTGATTTCAAGTTTACATGGAAGAATGATTATTGATAAATGCATTGAGATTTTAGATAGCAAAAGAAAATCCTTAACTATGTTTTCCTCTGGTTAATGGAGTATAACGCTGCAACCCATACAAGAATATATGAAAACCCCATTACTTTCAGAATTAGTAGACTCTGGAAGAATGTATAACTTGTCACATGTCCGAAAGTTGGTAGCATCCACATTGCCATATTCTTCTCTTATATGCATTTCATTATCAGAAATGTCATGTAGCAAATGTGGGTGATAATTATTTAATAGATGTTAATTGAACAAATAAAATATGTGAAGTAAAAAAATCTGTGCTATGTTTATGTTTGAATGCACTGAAGATCCATCTATTTATTGCGTATTTATTGAACATGCACTCTTGGTCAAGCTGTCTCCTAGGACCATGGTTTTGGAAAGACACAGTGGAAATTACGACCCACTTCATCACTCACATTCTTACTCATGGAGCCTGTCCAGATGGAACACTCTATTGATACTAGCTTTATTGGTTGTATGTCTAATGCAGCAAGTCATTTGACATCCAGTCAAGAGCTCAGTACAGTGTATACTCTTTTACCCATTATAATTTCACATGTAAAAAAAAATCTGAGGTTTGAGGGGCTACCATACTTGCTCATATTTTTACAATTAACAACCATCTATGAGATCAAACCTAGCCAACCATACTTTCAATAACTGTCTCTGGGATGTATTTATAATGTGGAAGAAAGTCAGATAAGAACCAGGTTTGGAGATGGAACTCAGCAGCTATTTTACTAACAGTGAACGAATTATATTCATTTAGTGTCCATTGCCTTTTCTGACTAGCATGGGGAATTTGATAAATATTTTGAAACCTGTAGGTAAGGTACTAAGATAACATATATGCCCTAAAGCAGACATACAAGCAGCATTATTCTAACTAAGTTGATTGTATTTATGTATTTAGGTATAAATATATGTATGTGTCTGTTTGTGTGTATGTAACAACAATTAAGGGGATAAAAGGGCCATGAATTTGAAGGAGAAAAAGGGAAGGTATATGGAAGGCTTTGCAGAAGGAAAATGGGAGGAGCAATGGTATAATTATATTAAAATTTGAAAAATAAAAGAAATAATGAAAATATATGTTCTTAATAGGCCATTGCCACATCATTAATAACAATTCTTATTGCCCTAATTACATTTTCAAGAGAAAAATATATTCAAGGAGACCTTGATAAAGAGAAAATGCACAGCATCTTGGAGATGCCTGAGATAATAATAATGTGAGAGTTAATTCTCAGATGCTTCTTTTTCTGATACATTCTAGTTTGATGGACATAAAATAAGTTTACTCTTATGGAATTCAGTGTGGCAGTTGTTCTTCCTATTCAGTTGTACCCCTATACTTTTCAATCATCTCTCCATTCTCCTTCCTATCAACTTTTCAGGCTCTGGTAACTTATTTTATTCTCTATTGCTTTGAAATAAGTGACTTAATTTCTACATGAATGTGGTTATTTGACTTTATGTTCCTGATTACTATTGTCTAAGAGACTACCCTCTAATACCATCTGTCTTACTTAGCTTTACATAAAACACCATGACCAAAAGGCACGTGGGTAAGAGAGGGTCTGTTTGGTTTATAGACAGATACCAATCAAAGCACATCATTGAGGGAAGTCAGGGTAGGAACTGGATGTAGGGCAGAAGTGGATGCACAGACTACAAAGGAGCGATGATTGCTAGCTTTCTCTTTATGCTTTCCACAATTTGTGGCTTTGTTTTGGTTTGGTTTGTTTATTTGTTTGTTTGTGTGGTTTTTTGGTTGATTGGTTGGTTTGATTTGGTTTTTTGAGACAGTGTTTCTCTGTGTAGACATTGCTATGAGACCAGGCTGGCCTCAGTATCACAGAGATCCACTTGCCTCTGTCTCCCAAGTTCTGTGATTAAATGTATGCACCATAACTTCCTGGTTCAATTTGCTTTCTTATGCCATCCATGATGATGGAGATAGCACTGTCTGCAGTTTTTGAGAGATGCTGCTAATTTATTTTATGGCCACCCAGATCAGAATTAATCACTCAGAAAACATATTAATTGCAATAGTGTTTGGTCAATAGCTTAAGCATAGTTTTAGCTAGCTCTTACATCTTAAATTAACCAACTTTTATTATTTTATATTTTATCATGAAGCTCATGGTTTACCAGTACTGGAATGTGAACATCTTTCTCTTCTTACAGCTACATGACATCTCTTAGATGCCACCTACTCTCTCTATATTTCTATAACCATATTTATCTATGTTTATATCTATATCTACATCTAAATCTATATTTATATATGTGTCTATATCTCTACATATTTCTACATATAAATATCTATCTATATGTGTGTGTGTATGTGTGCTTTATTTAACCAATACAAGTGACAAATCCTTACAAGATATAAGACCATTGTCCCACAGTATGCAGTGGTCTGGGTTATCTTATATCCAATCACTTATCAAGAAAATGCCCCCACATATTCGCCTACAATGTGATGATGTATGTTCATATGTATCCCAGAAAGAGAACTCAGGTCATCAAGTTTGGTTGAAAGTCTCTTTACCCACTGAGCCCTATTATCTGTTGCTTTTGCTGTGTAAAAGTGACTTGGTTTGTTGTCATCTGATTTGTCAAGTTTCTTTTTATTGCCCATGTTTTAAGAGTCTATTTATAATAATATCTTCCCAATGCCCTAGAAGTTACAGTGAGAAACTGGAGTTATGAATAGAGTATAAATAAATAAATGAAGTAAGGCCAAGTTGAATTATTTGGTTGACATCTAGATAGCTACCTTTTTTGACTGAAAAGTAGAAGAGAGGAAAATTGGGCCTACTGCAAAACAGTATAGTGAAGTTTCAAATAACTTAAATAGGAGGTATATTGGAAAGAATAAAGAGTTGCTGAAGCACACACACACACACACACACACACACACACACACACATATATATATATATATATATATATATATATATATATATATATTTCCCTACAAAAGTTTATAGCTAATGTCTGTAATGTGAGAAAGTAGCCTATTTCTGACAAGCTTCCCAGCCATATTTTAGACTACTCCCTGGAGAACACATGACTAGGAAAGCAAGAAGCCTGATTACATAGTAGATTCTCATTTTCCAACAGAACTGAGTTCTGGCTGCCCTTGCTCCTGCTCTGAAAGCAAGTGGGAGCAGGGGTTCCAAATGACTTACCTGGACCTAGACCAAGCTATATATTCCTGTTAGTAATTGGAATAGAATTTGAAATCCTTAAGATTTCGCATTTAGCTTCCAGTAGATTTTCAAATGCATGACTTTTAACATGCCATCTATCCTCTTGCTTTTCCATGATTAGGTATATTTATGAGGACAACTGAAATTTTAAATTTCCTACTTTCATTGCCAGTAAAAGCAGTAGATGTGACAGCAATAAAATGTCTTGGCTTCTTTTATTGAATCACCAACCAATCATTATATATCAAGTAAGAGCATGTGACAATAGGCAATGGTCTGTAGCATCATTATCACTAAAGGCCAGCCAACAATTTCATTATAAAATCTTCTGAGGAAGCTTGCAATTTGGCTATTTTAATTAATCCTCACCAGCCCAGATTGCATGGGAAAGTACTAGGAATTTTCCACACAGCTGTCACTCTAAAACAGTGCTTCACTTTGCATCTGATGTCAGGAATTAAAACAATATTTAATGCCAGGTCATTGGCATAACAATGATCTTGAGTGACAGCTTGGGTGCTTGGGAAATTAAATGAAAATAGATTATGCTTATTTATCTACTGAACTGTCAAGTCAATACATGTAGCCTGTGCTTTTGAAACACTGTTCCATCTTGAAGACAATAGGCTGACATTGATAGTTAATTCTGTATGTTGGCAGGAGGCTGAGCTTGACTCCATATCTTTGTTCTTTTAAAAAGATTCTAGTGCCTAGAGGGAGGGCTCCATGGTTAAGAATATGTACTATTCCTGAAGATGACTTAGTTTTTGTTCCTAGAACCCAACTCAGGTAACTGTACCTCCAAGCAATATGATACCTCTTTTCTCTTTGGGCATCTGCACTCATGTGCACATACCAAAACTCAGACACATGCGTACAGTAAAAAAATAATAAAAGTATTCTTAATCATTCCAGGTAAGGACAATGATAATAATGTCAATGGTAGTTCTGCTGATAGAGACTGAGGTCATGGGATTGTAACTGTCTCAAATAATGTTTTATGGGCTTAATCTATCTGTTCAGGTAATTTAGTACACAGCTAATGACAGTCCTTCACTGGCTGAATGTTTATGATGTGCTGGCTACTAGACTAAAATTAGACGAGGAAGATGACCTTAGCCAATAAACAATGTTTATTTTTCACCTGTCTTTGTGACACTGGGTCCCATGTTTTAACTATGATTATATCAGAATGCCTCTCTTTTCATGAGCTACTCAACCTTTAGAATTATAAAAATTCTTTTTCAGGGTATAAATTGGATGAAGTTTTGAAAATTGGAATTTTAGGTTTTGTTAATTAATCTTTAAGTGGCATAAATATACAAAATGCATATGTTGTGCGTTGTTGAAGTCAGGGTAAAAATATTTACTGCCTCAAACTCTTATAAAGTCTGTGAGTAAAAACATTTGGGATCATTCCTTCCAGCACTGTAGAAAGAGAACACTTTCATTATGCATGTTATGGATGCACACTGCATTTTCCTATTTTCATCTACCTGTGCCAACTGAGACACCTTTTTCTGTCCCACAGGAAAAGGCTCGCTGGTGTCTGGTAACTAACGTACTGCTCTTCACATCTGTAAGATCAGTTACATTCAGGTATTACCAGTGAGTGAATTCATTCTGCTTTACTCTAAAATGGAGAAAAATATTGTTTACAGAACCATGTAAAAAAGGAGGTAGATGTGAAACACTCAGCTTTTCTCTTTCAGCTTATGAGCAGTTTTAAAACAATGCAGCCTTACAAAAGTTCATTTTACTGATATTTACTTCATTATATGACTGAGGAGGGGAGATATATGTGCATGGAAAGGAAAGGAAAGGAAAAACTGCTCTCTTGAAGGATGGGTGTATTCATGAGATGGAGGAAGGAGGCATGGGAAGCATCCGTAGAAGTAGAGCTTTGGAAAGACAGGATACTCTTTGATCAATACTTCTTGGAGCTTGTCTCTTTGCACTCTCCATCCATCTTTTAACATGATCAATTTCTCATCTTTATTGATTTCATCCTCTTTACCTCAAAAACACACAGCTCTTTCTGGACATGAAAAATAACTTCCCCCAATCTTGATCTATCATTGGTTGAATTAGTCATTGATTGGATAGTTAATGAAAGTCTATTAAATGACACATGAGCTAATCATTTCTAGGCATACAAAGTATCACAAAAGGGACTCTTTCTCTCACTAGAAAGCTTTTTGAAATATTGGGATGAGCCATGGGCAGGTGAATATCTGAGATCATATTTTATGATGATAAATTAATCAATTAAGATTAGAAATCTTCCAGACCAGGTGTTTGCAGCACTCTACAGACAGATTAATCAGCATAGCAACTACCTTCCTTATTTGAAGCAACTTTTCTTTATTATTTTTATGGATTGGATTTGTTATCTTCATTTCTCCTCTACCCCCTCATAATTAGTTTGGTGTAAGGCCCCCTTATTTCTCAGCCTGCACCTTTTATTGTTGCTGTTGGTGCAATGTGCATGGCTCAGAGGCACAAGTGGCTCCGCCATGTTGGACTGGGTGGAGCAAGCAGGAAGTACTTGTATTTGATCTGTGACTGTTGCAGCTTAGACTCTTAAGAGCTTAGCATTTTAAAAGCACAAAGCAAAAGTACTCCTTGATAGTAAAGAATTACAGATTCACAATAGGCAGATTCAGACAGAAAAGACCTATAAATAGGTCACACA
>JAQHUG010000096.1:6927903-6950812 GCA_028555095.1 Dicrostonyx torquatus
CATTGGCCCCGACTTTTCTGCGCCCCACACCCCAGAGTGTCCCTGGGCAAGCCTCCCCTTTGACGGAGGCCCAGGTTTCCCCTGGAAATTGGCCTGCGGCAGGGCTGGAACAACAATTGGAGCAACAATAAATAAATGAGACTCCTAAAACTGAAAAGCTTCTGTAAAGCAAAGGACACAGTCAATAAGATGAAAAGGCAGCCTATTGAATGGAAAAAGATCTTCACCATCCCCACAACAGACAAAGGACTGATCTCCAAAATATATAAATAACTCAAGAAATTAGACATTAAAATCCTAAATAACCTAATTAAAAAATGGGGTACTGAACTAAACAGAATTCTCAACAGAAAAGTCTCAAGTGACCAAAAGATACTTAAAGAAATGTTCAACATCCTTTGCCATCAGGGAAGTGCAAATCAAAACAACTCTGAGATTCCATCTTACATCTGTCAGAATACTAAGAACAAAAACAGCAATGATAGCTTATGCTGGAGAGGATGGGGCTTAAGGAGAACACTCCTCCATTGCTGGTGGGAATGCAAAACTTGTGCAACCACTTTGGAAATCATTATGGCAGTTTCTCAGAAAATTGGGAATCAACCTACCTCAGGATCCAGCAACATCTCTCTTGGGCATATACCCAAAACATACTCCATCATACTACAAAAGCATTTGTGCAGCTATGTTCATAGCAGCATTATTTGTAATAGGCAGAACCTGGAAACAACCCAGATGCCCATCAGCTGAAGAATGGAAGATCCACCTGGAAATTGGAAACAGACAAGATTATCTGATAAAATTGGGAGCATGGGGGTGGGGGAGAAGGAAGGGGAGAAGATGAAGAGTAGGAGAGAAGGGGAGGGTTGAGGCGAACTTGAGGGGATGGAATAGCTGAGGTGGAGGAAGGACAGAGATGAGAGCAAGGAAAAAGATATCTTGATTGAGGGAGCCATTATAGGGTTAGCAGAAACCTTTCTCTAGAGAAATTTCCAGGAACCCACAAGGATAACCCTGGCTAAAACTCTAAGCAATAGAGAAGAGAGGGCCTGATCTTGAGATACCCTGTTGTCAGACTGATGATTATTTTAAATATCACCATAGAACCTTCATCCAGCAACTGATTGAAACAGAGGAAGAGACCCACATTGGAGCATTGAACTGAGCTCCCAAAGTCCAGTTGAAGAGTGCAAGGAATGAGAATATGAGCAAAGAGGTCAAGACCATGACAGTTTACCCACTGAAACTGTTGTCTGAGCTAAAAGGAGCCCACAGACTCCAGCTAGGCTGGGAAGGAACAAGCATAGGACCGAGCTAGTCTGAATGTGTTTGACAGTTGAATTGCTGGGGCAGACTGAGGGGACACTGGCAGTGGCACCAAGACTTATCCCTACTGCATGTGCTGGCTTTTTGGGATCCTATTCTCTTTGGATGAATACCTTGCTCAGTCTAGATATAGTAGGAAGGGCCTTGGCCTTTCCACAAAGCATTGTGCCTTACCGTCTCTGAGTGATACACAGTTCACTTCCTGTTTTCTGCATGTCAAGATGTAGCCAGAACTATGTCTACTTGCATACCACTGTGTTGTCCATTACTATGATAGTGGACTAAACTTGTAAAACTGTAAGCCCTCACCTCAATTGAACATTCTTTATGACAGTTGCCATGGTCATGGTGTCTCTTCACAGCCACAAAAACCCTAACTAAGACAACATCTTTAAACTTCAGAACCATATTAAATTAGAAATTTTGATTTTCTAAGGATGTGACCTGGATAAGGATTCAATAGTCAAAAAAAGCAAATGCGTTCATTTTATATAACTACTGTTTCAATAGATCAGTTGAAGACTGGGTTTCTATAGTTGGCATAAGTGAAAAGAAATGAGAGAATGTATGTTGGTATATTTAATTAACACTAGTTTCCCAATAACTTAATAATAGTAGCTATTATTTCAGATACAGTTGCAATTCATGCCCAGAGAGCAAAGAAAGACAGGGATCACTAACATCAAGAAATGGAGAAGAGTAGGTGAAGGGAAGATTATAAAGATATTGGCAGTGAAGGCTAGAGCAAGGAGAACCCATGAAGGAAGATGATTACTGCATAGTCAGCAACAGCAGAAGGGAGTCATTGCCCACCTATGTCTGAGACTACAGGAGGAGAAAAACAAGAGACAGAGAGACAGACAGACAGAAAGAAAAACAGATAGACAGAGACAAACAACAAGGAGTTGAGCTTTTAGTAGAAATAGAGCCAGAAAAATAAATCAGTATTCTAATCTCACTGTCATCTCCCTTCCATTGGTGTCTTTCACTGTTGAACCTCACTGGAAATCAGACAACACAGCTCTTGATGCAATCTATGGAAGTGTTGTCTGTGTACAGAGCAGGAAAGAAAATAGCATAGCATGAATTTTCTCTGAAGGAGCAAATTAAGGCTAATTATCTTCATTTCAGATATAATAAGAAATTAGTCACCAAGCAATTTATTTGAAATGGAAGCATCATATATTTACACAAATCAATGTGGCTAAGGCATTAGTAGAGGATATAACATTATGGGATTTCTGTTATGTATAGTGTCTGTCATTGACAAAGAAGCTATTATCTATAAACTAACAACATGACTATTCCATAGCATGATTCAAGGGAAGGTTTTATTGCAGATATAAGAGAGAGAATATCCAGAGCCATCTGGAAGTATTCACAGCAGAGAGAGAAAGTTGTAGACTGAACATGACCAGCAGATTTGACCTTGCCTGGAGAGAAGCAGGAACAAAGTGGATAGGGGGAGAGACCCTCTGAGAGGAGGAAGGATGGGAACAGAAAGACAAAAGGAGTAAGCATAGCTAAAATAGCAGGGTTATAAGGAGAATGAGGAGCTAGGGTAGGAAAAGCCTGTAAGCTGAGAAGTTTAGGGTAGGGGATGAGGTAAGAAGAGCTATAATGCTAGTATGGATGTAAAATTTTTAGCAGATACTTGTAACGCTGAGGGAGCCTAAAGGCCAGCCCATGCACTTTGATATGTGCACAGATGATACAGATAGCTATTTGTCCCTTCTTCCTTTTGGAACTTGTGAAAAAGGAGTTTTTATTGGACCTCACATTACACTACATATGAATGTACATCTATTCTCAGAATGAGCCTGCACTCAATTGCCAGCCTCAGTCCACTTGAGATTTCCTTTGTTACACCAGACATTGGCAATCAGTCCTACCCCAAAATACCACCAACTATTCTAACAAATCAAATGCTTCTTTGTGCTTTATACTTCATTTTCTTTCTATTGCATACATTAGATAATATCCTAAACTTTTTCCTGCTTTGAGTTATTTATTTCTAGACCTACAGCTCAATTATTTAATGTGGTCCAGAAAAAACTATTTCTTGGTCACTATAAACTTGCTGAAACTGGGGCAAGGAAAGCATGATAGAGGGTGTTCTATCAGAAGCTGTCTCCAAAATGAATCTTTACAACTATGAAGACCTAATTGTTCTTAGTATGTGATCGCACCATGGTTTCTTTCAACACTGGTGTCACACTGAAGTATACAGCAACTATCTTTATGGGCTACTACTGACTTTTATGGTCTCTCCTGAAAAGTGTCATACAGAATGATTGTTTCATAAAGATTGAAGAGTTGCATAGCTTTTGGAATTTACACAAAAGCTGCTGTGTCTGAGAGTGTTAAACTGTTAAAAGCTTTATTGTCTATAAAACATATCTTAAAGCAGTGTTGGCCCTTATCTTTGTCTTGGTATAAACAGAGCTCTTTGTGTAAATCCCAAGTCCCAGTCTCTGGCCTCTATCTTTGGAGGCCCCGTCCCTGTGCCAAACCTTGACTCCTCCTTGGAGGAGTGTCAAGACAGCCCGCCAAAATCTTGACCACTCCCCAGTCTATTTAAACTGCTTCCCGGGAAAGTTCCCACTTGGTCTCTTTCCCCTCCACATCCCCCCACTGCCACTGTGGTCATGTTCTCGGCTTCCCTGTTCCCCCTCAGGACCACCTGAGAGTGCAGGAATTCCATTAAACCTTGATATTATTTTAATTTGGCATGCTGTGATATGGCTTGATTGGGATTTTTTTATGTTGGCAGAGAGTTCATGTTAGGAAAATCTAACATCATGGAGGTCCCACGGGGTAGGGCTATAGGCCATGCGTCAAAAGCCTCCTAGTCCACAATCTGAGCTCTTCACACCACGCTAAAACCAGTTCCTGGGCTACAGCAGCTGCGTCACGGTGAGTCCCGTTTTCCTGTCTATGCTATAGGGGTTTTCGAGGACCCATTCGTACTTACTTTTGTCGATTATCAGACTCTTGTGGAAGCCGCAGGCCTGTGCCAGGAATTTGATCTCAGCTCAGAGGCTAGACCTGCAAGACTGCGTCTAGCTGAGATGGACTTGATATGCTCTAGGGATGCCTAGCATTCAATTTCCATGACCCTGTTAGGCCTAAGAGCTAGTTTAGCAGACGTGCTCTAATAGACTTAGGCCACACGATTGGGCATAGATTTTAAATGGGCACTTGTAGTTCAAAGCCAGATCTGCTGTCACCCTGGGATGCCTCTTACAAAATCTTTATAAACTGGGACTGTCTGATACATTCTGTCCCAGACAGCTAATTTCCCTATACACTACACATTGGCCACCAGAAGGAAGCCTTGAGCTTACTGTCCTCCAGGACCTAGCAAATTTTGTCACCGGAAGGGCAGAGCTTACATATGTTTATGATTTTTGAGCTCTGTGGTCTTACCCTTCCCTTAGTAGCCAGTGTCTAGTGGCACCGGTCTTGGTAGCTAAGGCCACAATGCCTCCAAATTCCTCATCATCTGGGAATTAGGACCCTGACAATTCCAGCTGGACCGTCCCTCTCCCATTCCCTCAAGCCCACACTACCCAACCCCCTCCTGGGAGCAACATTCTTCACATTCCTCTCCTTCCCTGTCTACCCTCCCTCTCCCTTGTCAATCCAGAGGTTCAAGGTCAACTTCCACCTTACCCACCTTCCTCTCCCTCTCCTACCTTATCTTCCCACCCGCAGACTCCCCCTGCACACAGGGCTAGCCCCTCCCAATCCTCCCTAATCTCCTTCCATACCGGATCTCACCATAGGTCCGCCCTTCTTTGTCCTCTCTGGGAGGTGGAGGGAGTCGATGGCATTATGAAAGTTTATGTTCCCTTTTCTGTTCCAGATCTCTCTCAGAGAGAAAAGTGGTTAGGTTCCTCTTCTACTAATCCTTCTGCTTAAAGTTAAGAAAGGTTGAGAAGGGTCCCCAATCCCCTATACGGGAATTGGTGAAAATAGCCTTTAAAGTTTTTAATGCCTGAGAAGAAACACCTGAGTCTTCCCAAAAGACAAGGCAACAACAATCTGCAGGCCCAGGCCTTAGCAGCTGCCCTAAGATCACAGGACAGGGGACAAGGGACGCCAACCGCAAGACTCTACCTTGATGGAGCCCAGCCTAAGTCAACCTCACAGGCAAGCTATTTCAAGTGTGGCCTAAATGGTCATGTGGCACTATTACATAACTCCTCCAAGGCAATGCCCTATTTGCCAGCAACCTGGACGCTGGAAATCACAACGCCCCTGTGAGGGCTTATCCTCTATGCCATACCACATTGGTGTAGCCTCACCAACATTGACAAGTGAAACTGTGCCAGCCTTCGAACTTCTCAGCCTTGCAGAGGATTGACCCTGTCCAGACTTTGTATATCTCGTAACCCTATCTGAGCCTAGGGTAAAGCTGCAGGTAGTGGGTAAGTTCATTACTTTTATTTTGGACACAGGAGCTACCTATTCTGTTCTAACATCTCATTCAGGCCTTACGTTCCCCCTCACCAGTTTCAGTTATGGGGGTAGACAGGAGCCTACTTAACACTTTGCCACTGCTCTGCATTCTTGCAGGACAATTTTTCACTCTTAGCAATACCTGCTTGTCCAGCACCTTTACTGAATTGAGATATCCTTAGCTGCTTCCCCAAAGCTTTGTTCTGCTACTTGGAGCCCCTGTTTGATCCCACCCATCTCTGAGATTCTATTTTACAGGTTTACTTCTCCTGCCAGATGTGTGCCAAGGCCAATCCAATGACTCTACATACGTCAGTCTCTACACCAGCTTCGCAAACACCAATCGTGAATATTGGCAGGTTGATTTCAATCATATGCCTACTCATAAAAGATTTGGTTATCTGTTAACACTTGTGGACACTTTTATAGGATGGATAGAAGTGTTTCCAGTCTCCAGGGAAACAGCAGATATAGTGGCTCAGGTACTCCTGGACCATATTATTCTTTAGTTTGGTGTCCCACAAACAATTCAGACAGACAATGGGCCAGCCTTTACTTCCAGGGTCATGGAGTTTGTGTCAGAAGCTCTCAACATCTCCTAGAAATTCCACACCCCCTACCATCCACAATCTTTGGGAAAGGTGGAGAGTGCCAGTGGACTCATCAAACAACAACTAACCAAGCTCTCCATTGAACTCAGGTTATCTTGGTCCTCCCTTCTCCCCATTGCCACCTTATGTTCCCCTATATGTCTGAGGCCTTTTGAGCTGCTTTATGACAGGCCCCTTCTCCTTAACCATCACCTCCCAGTCTGAACTTCTCCACTGGTGGGGTATGTACCCTACCTCTCCCATTTAAGGTCCCTTCTCCGTTCTGCTGACAGTTGTCTACCCGCCCCCATACCAGTGGGCCCTAATGCCCCCTAAACCTGCCCCACAATCCCCAGGGGGCAGAGTACTCCTCAAATAGCTAACTCCTAGGTCTCTCAAACCTCAATGGACAGGACCTCACACGGTAATCCTCACCACTCCCTTGGCTGCCAAGCTCTTGGGACATCCATGCTGGTACCATTTCTCCAGGCTCAAGCGGGCACCTACTCAGGACACTTGGTTTATCCAGTAGACGGGACCTTCCACCCTCTGATTTTCCAAGATACTACAATGAAGGGCCTACATGCTCCTCATTCTGGCACACTCATCTTTGGTTATAATAATATTTTTTTTCCTAGACACCTGCCTTCTCACCTCCCCAGGAACAGATGCCTGGTGACTCTCGGCAGTACACAAGATGCCTTTCCAGCCACACCTCTCAATGAGCTTGGACTCAACAACACCCAGCTCTCCCCTAACTCATGTTATCCCATGCCCACAGGAAGTAGCCAGACTTAAGCCAATTCCCCTTTTTCTTAAGAGAGCCTAAATGTTGGTCAAAATATCACCTCAACTTCCTGTTACCCCTTATACAAACAGTCTCGAATGTAAGTCCCAAGTTCAGGTCTTCCTGTTACCCCTTATACAAACAGTCTCGAATGTAAGTCCCAAGTTTTTTGGAGGCCCTGTCCCTGTGTCCACCAAGCCTCGACTCCTCCATGCAGGAGTGTCAAGACAGCCCACCAAAATCTTGACCACTCCCCAGTTTATTTAAACTACTTCCCTGGAACATTTCTGCTTGGTCTCTTTTCCCTACCCATGGTGGTTGCATTCAGGGCTTCCCAGTTCCCCGTCGGGGCCACCCAAGGGTTCAGGAATCCCATTAAACCAGGATAATTTTTAAATTGCCATGCTGTGATTTGGCTTGATTGGGATTTTTGTGTTGACAGGTCACATTAGGAAAATTCCTAACATTTTGGATAATAGCTCTGGGCAAGTTTACTAAAGTGAGATTACCTTGAAGAAGGCATAATTTAGCCTCTGCTTTCCTCTCCTATAGATCTCATCTTTCACATTCTCCCCAACAATCACTGTGTTCATAAGCAAAGACATTTACATGCCCACAAACAGACACCTCCTTACCACCATCCCAGGCTGCCTTCTTACCTCTGGGTTCTATAAAATCTGTTCACACTGCCTAGAACACTCTCCTCCTTGTATTCTCCTATCCATTTACTTATCATAAAGTGTTGCATTTGCTGTTTTTAATGTCACAAGCAGCAAATACTGTGAAAGTGCTATTTCTTAATTTCTCTTGCTATTAAATCCCAAAGACTTTGCCCAATGCCTGACACATTATAGCTTCTCAATGAATATTGAACTGATAAGAGTGTGCAGCAAAGAGTCATGGGAAAAACCTTATTCACCACTGTTTATGCCAAAGTTAGGAATGATCTCACTCATGAGAGGGCATAAAAGTTGAGAGGTATCTGAATAATTCAGAAATCCAAAGTCACACAAATAACTAGTGCGAAGGGGATAATTGTTACAGCTTGAGAACTACATGTTTTCTCGACAATAGTGAAGAAGCTGCTGCTAATGCTTTTCAAGTAGGTGCCTATCAGCATCCCTTCGAGCCATATATCATAATGATCAAAGTCAGACTTTCTGAGTCAGCATGCCTGTGGTTCTGAGCAGTGTTTCACTGACTCTGTTTTGTGCCTTCTGGCCTTGCCTCTGTGGTGGTTCTATGTCAGAAAATGCTTTGTTCAAATCCTGCAAGACCCTGTGGCTCTTTAGGGACTTGTGGCCTTGGAATGGGGTTGAGTCATCAATAACTTTGGCTTGGCAAATGATATTTGTAAATATTCATAGTTTTATGTTTTAATTGTTTTAACTTGTGGGCTAATCCCTAGGGAAATGTTTTAATTTTCCTTGACTGTTCTGTATTGCAGGATCTTATTCACTTGGTTAAGTTTTAATTGAAGAATCATGCTACATTATTTCCAGGCTGAGCGGAGACATCTCTTTCCTGGTTTCCCATAGGGAATTCTCATTAATATCTTTTCCCTGTCATCCTCAGGGACTACCAATTTTCATATCTTCCAGTCATAGTACTTCAGTTCAGAGACGACAGAAATTTGGCAAAGCAAAACACAGCATGACTGAGCATGACTGAGGTGTGCAGGCAGTAAAGTGTTAAAGCCTGCTTTTGCAGGCTGGAAGGTATGAATTTAATTGTGCATTCCAGGGGAATCATCTAACATAGTTCTGCCTCTTTGTTTTCATAATTGCTTGCTTTTATTGGAATATTGCTTGCTGTAGAATCAGGCATGTAATTTTATCAGAGATCTCTGCCCAGACTTCTTAGCATGAATCCAAACTTTGAAAGTGATTGTTTATAGCACGAACAATAAAAACCCAGAGACAGATATTGAGAGTCAAGCTGAAGATCAGAAAAGCAAAGCAACCAAGCCACTAGAGAAATCTTACTTTTGCCAAGGCACAGACAAAAAATGACAATCCTGAAATGCTCTCCACCAACCTCAGACTCCACCTCCACTGTGTTCCTGCCTCTTGCCTGTTATAGTCCTCTCTGTGTATGTGATCCCAAGTGCTGGGATCACGTTTCTGTGAGCTGCTTCTCTTTTAGACAGATTCAGTCTTGTGTAGCCCAGGGTGGCCTTGAACTCACAGAGATTTGTCTGCTTCTGTCCCTCAAGTCCTGGGATTAAAGGTGTGTGGCCCCACAACTTGACCTGTGTGGCTAACTAGAGTGACTGTTTTGTCCTCTCATCTTCAGGCAAGCTTTATTTATTAAAATACAAATAAAATACCACTATAATTGTTAAATCATTTTGATCAAATAATTCTGCTGATTTTTCTACTTAGGTTTGTTATGAAAGCTGAATGAGTTATTTTCCTCTAACAAACTGTACTCAAACAAATAATCCTGAACCACAAACCTCTCCTGATGGTCACCTAGTAGCCTCTCTGTTTCTGTGATCAGTCGGAATCTTCATACAGAGCTGCATGGAAATAACAGATATGTAAGAAACATGACCATTGAGAAAGATAGTACATTTGTTATCTACTGACTGTTAATGAATGGCCACAAAATTATCAAGTAGCTCAAACAATGCTTAGCTGACAGTTCTAGAGGCCAGAAGTAACGTATGCATAGGAAGGTCAAGGTTAGTTTTAGAAAGCTTATTCGGGACTTTGACAGAATTCTTCTCATTGCAGTTGTACAAATGAGGTAAGGTTTTCCTTGCTAACTTCTGGCTGCAAATGTAACTGAGCTCCTAGAAGTTGGTCTTCACCCTTGCATGTGACTCTTTCCAATTTCAAGGGCAGCTATTGAACATTGAGTTCTGTTCACAGTTCACATCTCTGTGATTCTGTTTCCTGTTGACAGTCAGATAAAATGATGCCTATATTTAGGACAGGACCATCTGTACTACATCGTATCTTAAGGTCAGCTAAGTCAAGATTTGAGGTTTCCAAAGTAACTTCACAACAGGTCTTAGAGACTGTAACATAATAAAGAGGAGACAGAAGTCTTAAAGACACATCTTAAAATTCTTCTACAGTAGATATGGACATTACTTAAATTTAAAAAAGTATTATTATGACTTGCAAAAATACAATTATATTATTCAATAATGGTGGTCATATGGCTTCTATCTTTCAGAAAATTATAGTTGTGACAACATATATTATTGAGGAAATATACATTGGCTAGAAACCATGGCATAACTATATGAAGTTAGTTACTTTTCTCATTGTGTCATTAAAAGTCCAAAGAAAAACTATGTGGTGCGAGAGTTGGGTAATAATGTCTCAAGAGGGAAAGGCACTTGCTTTCAAACCCATTGTCATGAATTCAACCTCAAATCTCCTGGTGGAAGGAAAGAACTGACTTTCAAAAATTATCCTCTCACCTCCGTTTGTGCTTCTTGGATGTGTGCACCCAAACTGACATAACGCAGGTTGTGGGTTCGGGATGCAGATCCAGAATTTGGGGTCAGTTCTGAAATAGCCAGAAGAAATATATGGGAAAAGAGCCCACAGTGGCATCAAGAACCTTGATTCAAAAGTTAACCTTCATCTGTCAGAAACTCCTTATGATTTGTGTTCATTGGCAAGATAGATTCATCACAGTGTAGACCCATGTGATCTAGAAGAAGTGAATTTAAGGATATATCATTCACTTTGGGAAGAAAATAGGATGTTTTCCTAATATGTACATTGCATGGACAGGAAAAATCATCAGGGACCTGAAATGTAACTGCCTTCCCTATCCCAGTTAAAGACTTCTCTTTTCTTTACACACTTCTGGAAACTTCATAATACAACTCTTAAACATGTCCATCTGATAAATATTGTTGAAAGGCTTGCTCATTAAGCTGGAAGTTCACACAAGCTTAGACAGTTTACATTCCTGAGTATTTAAATAAGTAAGAAGTCAAATTAAATAGCCAACTAATAATTGATGAAATGCAAATTACTTTGAACCGAAAATACAGAGTAGCAGACGGTCAAGGAAAAGCATTAGAAAATTATCACACATTTTGATCATCACCATAGAAATTTCGCATGATGGATGGAGATAGAGCCAGAGACCCACATTCACATCAGAGCAAGGAATTGAGTTCCCAAGGTCCAGTCGAAGAGCAGAAAAGGGGAGAAGATGAGAAAGGAAGTCAGGACCATAAGGGACTGGCCCACCAACTGAGACAGTGTGCCTGATCTATAGGGAGCTCATCAAATCCAGCTGGACCAGGACTGAAGGAGCATATGACCAAACTGGAATCTCTGAATGTGGCTGCCAATGGGGACTGACTGAGAAGCCAATGATAATGGCACAGGGACCTATGTCTTCTACATGTATTGGCTTTTTGGGAACCTATTCTATATGGATGCACACCTTCTTAGACTGATATGGAGGAGGGAGGGCCTTGGGCTTTCCACAGTGCAGGGTATCCTGGCCCATCTTAAGGAAACGGGGAGGGCGGTGGGGTAGTGGGGGAGCAGTAGGGCCTGGGACAAGGGGAGTAAATGTAAATTTTTCTTTTAACAATAAAAAAAAGAAAAGAAAATTATCACACAATTATACATCAGAGTGTTTTTGCAATGGCTGTACTACTAAAATAAAGATACAGAGTGGTATAGTTGAGTTCTAAATTTTCTGAGGAACCACCATGTTGGTTTCCATAGTAACTGTTATAGTTTGCACTCCCATCTGTGGCACAATTGATCTTAATAAAAATATAAAAACAAAAAACCTTGAGTCAGATATTAGGGGATGGAAGCTGAAAGATCAGAGAAGTAAAACAGCCAGCCACTAAATTTCTTACCTCTACCGAATTATCAGATTCAGCAAGTCTCCACCCACTTTGTAACCCTATCTCCACCTCCCTAGGGCTGGAATTAAAGGCCTGTGCCTCCCAAGTGCTGGGATCAAAGGCATGAAATCCTAAGTGTTGGGATCAGAGGTGTGTGCCATTACTGCCTGGTCCCTATGGTTAATTAGTGGCTAACTCCACCCTCTGATCTTCAAGGAAGTTTTATTTGCTAGAGCACAAACAAAATATCACCATATGTATATATATATATATATATGTATATGTATATATACATATATATATATATATGCTTCTGTCGTATGTGGGGTTTGTTAAAATATTTTCTCATACTGTCATTTTGTCCCTAATGATGGTTTTCTTTGCTAACAAAAGCTTCTCAGTTTCATGCAGTCCCATTTATTGATGGTTATTCTTAGTTCTGTGCTCTTTTCAGGAAGTTATCTCCTATACCAATAATTTCAAGGGCTATTCCCCACTTCCTCTTCTATTGAGTACAGCGATTCTGCTTTTCTTAGGTCTTTAATCCATTTAGACTTGAGTTTTGTTCAAGCTGGATAGATATGGATCTATTTGCATTCTATCCAGAAACTGGAAACAACCTAGATGTCCCTCAACTGAAGAATGGATAAAGAAAATGTGGTACATTTATACAACAGAGTATTACTCAGCTATTAAATATCACGACATCATGAAATTTTCAGGCAAATGGATGGAACTGGAAAAAAAAAGTCATCTTGAGTGAGATTACCTTGGCCCAGAAAGACAAATATAGTGTACTTATAAGTGGCCACTATCTGTTGAATAAAGGATAAGCATGCTATATCCACGTACCCAAAGAGGCCAAGTAACAAGGATGGTTTCAGGGAGGACATATGGATCTCCCTGGAGATGGGAAATAGAACAGATTTCACAGGTAGACTGGGCCCGGTGGAGACTGGCACAGGAGAGATAGGGTGGGTGGAGTGTGGTAGTGGAGGGACACAGTAGTGACAGAGACAACTTGAATTGGGGAGCATTTGAAGGGTGGTGTCGAAACCTTCCTGGAAACTAGCAGAGTGACTCTAGTGAAGCCTTCTAGTAACGGGGTAAACAGAGCCCAAGCTGCCCATTTGCTATAATAAGGAAGGGCTCCTACCTGTGCTATTAGGACATTAACCTAGCCACAAAACCTTGGACCTACAGTCTGTCCTGACTGCAATATGTTATGGAGCAATGGTGGCGGCACAGAATTTGTGAGAAAGGCCAACCCATGACTGGTCCAACTTGATGCTCATACCTCTATAGGGAGTCAGCTTAACATTACCTGGATGGCCAGGAACCAAAGGCAGGGCATCCCAGAGACCCAGGTTAGAACCACACACAACTGGCAAAAAAGAAAAGGTCAATGAAATGATTCCTAATGATGTTCTTCTAGACCCATATATTTGTGCCTAGCCTGATTGTCATCCAGAAATTGATGGGAGCAGATGCATGTGGAGACCCAGAGCCAAAACTATGGAGAGCCAGAGGAACCCCACAAAAAGGGCAGGTGAAGGACTCTAGGGCATAGAGGGGTCAAGAACACCACAAGAACACTGCCCACAGAATCAAGTAAACAGGGCTCAAAGGGGCTCACAAAAACTGAATCAAAAATCAGAGAGACTGTGTAGTCGGCAGTAGGTTCTCTTCATATTCCTTATGGTTGTGGAAGCTGGTATTTTTGTGGGATTGCCAACAATGAGAGTGGTGTGTATCTCTGACACTTTCACCTGCTCTTGGGATTCTTTTTCTCCTACTCTGTTGCCATGTCCAGCAGTGAGGGTTAATACTCAGTCTTAATTGTATCTTGTTAGGCCATTTTTATGGATAGCCCTGGGAAGCCTAACTTCTTTTTTTTTCTTGTTTATTTTTAAGAGAAACAGAGGAGTTGGTCTGGGTGAAAGTAGAGGTGGAGGGAAAGACTAGTAGGAGAGGGGGAGACTGTGATTAGGATGCAATGTATGAGGGAAGAATAATTTTTAAATTAAAAACAAAAATAATTTTAAAAGGACAGACCAATGTAATTTAACAAAGGAGCTGGGAATAAAGCTATTACTGACTAGTTTATTTTCAGTATGGGTGCATTGCTTCTACTTAGGGACATCCCTTGTGCCTCCTTGCTAGATGTAGCATCATTCATTGTACATGAACTGACACAAAGAGGGGAATTTCCTTGCATGATTAGGAAATTTTTTGCAAACAATTATATTTAGAAAAATTATTCTTCTGATGAAAGTAATCATTTGAGCTAAGCAATAATTAATAAGTTACCAGGGTAAATAAAATTTATAAATCATTTAGCATTTGGTCACTATATGTTGTGTCTGTATGAGCATCTGTGTGTTTATAATGTTATACTAGGTATTCAGGATACAGAGCATGTTAGCTGTCATATTTCATTCATGACTAAACTTCATAAATTAGGTATGATATCAATATGTCTGTTTTTAAAATATACATGCCTTACACACAAACAGATTCAAGTAACTTGCCCAGGTTATACACATTGTAAATGACAGACCTAGGATACCCTGGATACCCTCATTCTGCAGTATCTGAAGAAGTCCCTCTGCTCCATCATCTTTAATTCTTTCAAGTTCAAGAAGCAGTGGAGACAATAATACTCATCTAGCTATTTGGGGAGGTCGTGTATTTTATTCAAAATTGAAAGAGTACTTTCACATAAGAACCTTTTACCGATTATTTATTGCACACTTATTTTCAGAAAAATAGCAAAACATTTTTCGCACATGAATTATTTCTGCTATGCTTCCTCCTTCCTGGTGACACATAAATAACAGATAGCTGGCAAAATTAAAGCTACTAGGTAGCTGCATGCTAATGACTGTGGCTTCTTAGTGCTCTGTTTCGTGAATGTAAGAGGGCTGAAGGGCCGATAAAGTGCCAGTGGATAGGCTCCAGTCTGCACTTTCTGATTTAGCAGTCCTGGAGTGGGGATTGGGAATTTGCATCTCTAATAAGCTCCCAGATGTTGCTGATACTGCTGACTTCTAACTTATCTCATCACTATCCTGTCACTACCCCCCAGTCAGCTCTGTTCCCAATGTTCCACAAGTATCAAACACTGAGTGAACACTGTATTTAGGGTGAAGAGTTTAGTGAAGGTGACCCTGTCTGAGAAAACCAAAGATAAGCCTCAAGTCCATTTCCTGGGGATGGAGTTTAGGCATATGTATGGATTGATGAAACAGAGTGGTCTGTGCTGTGAGGAGGGGGACTGAGGGCAGGGAAAAGTGGAAGAACCTCTATCTTCTTTATAGATAAGAAGTTCCATGGCCTCTTCTTAATGCAGAAACTTCAGGGTGAACTGATTATGGAGTTCGCTCTCTGATATCAAAAGGTACACTACATGACATTTCTGTAGACCCAAGTGACAGGGTTGCCGGCCTTCAGCAGTGTGAGCTGAACAAGGATACCATCCCATGCCTGACATACAATGTAACCTTTAGCAGAGACCATACTCAGAAGAACTGCATACAGCAAACTAATGGGAACATACTAGCTTGGTGGGATAGTTCCTTTCACATCACTGTGAAGAAAATCCATGGCAGAAATAACTTGGTGGGTGAATGATGTGTTTGGTGCACAGTTTCAGAGTTTCCACTCATTGTGGCCCAGAAGGCACGCTCAGGAGCTTGATTCATGGTGGCAGGATCACAGGGCTGGAGCAGCTCACATCACAGTGGACCTGGAACAGAGGACAAGACCAGAATCAGGGAGCAGAGGTAACCTGGCAAGGCCCTAATCTAAGGATATGTTTTTGTCAGCTCTGCCTCACCTCTAAATCTGCCAGTATTAGCACCAGTAGCTGGATCAAGTCTCCAAATGTGAGCTTTGGGGACATTCCAGATTAAAAGTGTAACAGCGGGTGACTCTAGAATTTGTGTCAAAGCAGGAAACTAAAAGTGGTTGAAGCTAGAGAGTTTTTGCAGATCTCCCCTTGGCTTCAATCTGGCTCCATTCTCTTGAGGATGTGTTCACATGTTGGAGCAGTGGAGAGTGGGCATGCAAATAGAACAGCACTTTTCATGTTGATTCCAAGGGAATTAAGCTTCAAAACTTAATTGTTATGTTAGTTTCTGCCTTAATTTAGTTATCAGCATCTCCTTGCATAAACTTAGTTCATAAGAGTTAGGTGCAGAGCACAGCTGAACACATGCCCCAGTTTCATTAAACATATTTCTCGAGACCCCACTCAGCTCCATCACAAGCCTTTATCTTCTGTCTTCCCATGCTCTAAATTTCTCTGATAGGCTGGAAGCTTGGCTTAAAACAAGAGACCTAAGAAGTTGATCTTTAGACTCTATCTAGGAAGTTGACAAAAAAAAAAAATCAAATTACATCAGCATTCTGATGTGACGTAACAGGTATCTTCAGGAGGTACTTTCAAATGAGACCATAGTGTGAAATGTTTCCTATGTCTTCAGGCAGGAAAATGCCTCCTTTTATATGCTTCTTATTGTATTTCTTTCCCACACTTTTGCTTACTACAGAGAATCCTATTACAATACAGCTCTCTGAGCTTCAACAGACTGAATCGATCAAGGAAGAACAAACTGCATTTATAAAAACCACTCAGTACATGTTACAATGCTAAACAGACAATACTGGTTTTAAAATATGCTAAGCATATTTGAATGAAACTAGTATTGATGAGCATCAACCAAAAGAGAACTTTGTTCCATTGATAATGATACACTGTTTCCCTTTGGAAAATGCAATAAACCTAATTATACAGTAAATGATAACTGTTTTGAAATGGGAAGATCTGTGAATTAATTTGACTTTTAACTTAAATTAACTATTAATTTAACTGTTTTGAAATGGGAAGATCTGGTGAATTAATTTGACTTTTCAAAGGCTGACTTATTTTAAAATTAATGTGTACTTATTGCAAGAAAGCTGAAAAATACAAAAAAGAAGAAAATTTTTAAGTTGCCCTTAGAATTACCAAAAATTCATTAGCAAATAAATATACTAAAAATGAAAGTTATTCTAAATTTCATGTTCCTTCTTGCTCTAAAAGATAGCCAGTCTGAATTTTTTTTTACCCACTACACACAAATAATATTCTATTACTTGACTTTCTACTTGGCATTCTATGTTTGATTACTCTGAGTGCCAGCATCATAAGTCTGCATTGTATTGTTTTATTTGCATACTTATCAGAGCAAGAATACTGTCAGGAAGAGAATTTTTTATATTTGTACATCACTTGGCTTCCAGAAGAAATACAATTGACATGCCAGAGACTGCCTCGTGTCCCCAGGTCACCTGCTCCCACTTAGGGAGGAATAGAGTCATCTCCCTGATGGCAGAGACATCCTAATGGAAGAAACTCAGAAATTCCTCTCTCACCATCCCTCAAGCAGTGTTTTGTATTCCAAAGGATTGGAACTTGAACTTCTTCACCATCTGTCTCTAGGAGAACCTATTCCCTCAGGAAGCTAGAATTTTGATCCTCCCTCAGGCAGCCGGGAAGCAGCTAACCTTGTCATATAGAACTCCCCATGTGACAATGTCACTCACCTCCAGTGTATCCCCTAA
The DNA here is from genome assembly GCA_028555095.1 of Dicrostonyx torquatus. NCBI lineage: Eukaryota > Metazoa > Chordata > Mammalia > Rodentia > Cricetidae > Dicrostonyx > Dicrostonyx torquatus. Next base: position 6,945,518 of record JAQHUG010000096.1, read on the forward strand.
CAAATGGATGTAGATCATCTACTTACATGTCATTGTACCATCCCAGAAAAATAAGAGAATCAGTGTGGATTCTGTGAGTAATCCATCTGTCTTTACCCTGGAATTCTTTTTCTTTTTTTAGAATAATGTCTATCTGTACAGTTTTATATGGTACATCTATTAAAAACTGATCACTTTTAGTTCCATTTAATAAGCATGTCTAATTTATTTAACAATTTTTCTTTTTAAATAGGTTTAGGTTATCTGTATGTTTCTTACAAAAACTGATGAATTTTCTCAAATGAATTTCTATAAACTTTCTCCTGGAAGAAAAGATATTCAATTAAGTAACAAAGGCACTTAAAATTTCCTTAATGGCCCTCCAAAAAGTCAATACTATTTATGTTTCTGCAAGCTGTATTACAAATGAAAATGTCTGCTTATTTGATAGTGAGGACACATATGTCTTTTAAATGTATGTCTCAAACTTTTTTTTTCATGATGTTGTAGGTTTTTGTGGCTAGTGGAAAGGAGGGTTCTCTGTAAAGCTAAAAGCTGGTTGATGTTAGTTTACAGGATAGTGAGCCCTGTTTATATGATGATATTTATTTGTCCCATTGACACAATTATCTTGTTTGTTGTCAAAATTTTAAAATAATTCACATATATTTTGTAAATCTTCTTGACAATTGAAAAATTAAATTTGTCGTATCATACATGAGTGTATACATAAATACATACAAATGTATACACAAACAACATACATGTATACAAAGACACATATGTACCTGCAAACTCTTACAAGAATATGCTGTAGCATATACCTGAACTCAACAGGTGTTAAAGGCTTTACCCATGCTAGCTCAGCTCCCAAAAACCCTGTTCATGACCTACTTCTCAATAGGATGTTGGTTACCTCAGAGCCAAAGAATAATCCCAGCCCACTAAGGCCATCCTAACCCCTTAACTCACCACTTTCTAAGACCTTCTTCATTTGAGTTCTCATTATGACTGCACTCTTGTTTCAGAGTATACCAAGACAAAGTTCTTGCCCGCCTTCTTTAGTAAGGTTCAGTTTGATACTTTCCTATAACCAGAACTTACAATCGGACAGCCTACACCTTTCTAAGGCAGACTCTTCTTCTCTAGCTGTAAACACAGACTGCATTCTAATTGAGAGCCTAGAACATAAATTGGCTACCTTCTTGGAATGAAGAAAAACTGTCTTTTACTCTTTTACTCCAAAGTGATTCCAGAGAAGGCTGTAACTGTTAATCTTCATTGTCAACCTAACGAGATTAAGAATCACCTTGGAGACACACTTCTGGGCATGTCTGTGAGAATATTTTCAGAGAAGTTTAAGTAGGGGGGAAAGAACTGCCCTGAATGGTGGCAGCACTGTTCTATGAACTGGGAAGAGAAAAAAGAGGGGAGAATGTATGCTAACCTGCACCTCCTGCTTCCTGCCTCTGGATACACTGTGACCAGGAGCCTCCCATTCCAGCTGCTATACCATGAGAATTTTATCTTCCTGCCTCTCCATACACTGTGACCAGCAGCCTTGTGGTCCGGTTGCCATGCCATCATGATACATCTTCAAACTTACATACAAAACAAACCCTTCTGTTCTTGCGTTACTTTTATCATACATATGTTTCAGGGATGAGAAAAACAGCAACACAGAAGAAACCAAAGCTAATTTTCTATGGAGTATCTTATCACTTAATACTCCTAGATTTCTGAGTTTACTTTTGTTGAGATTTGATCAACTCACTTTCAGTAGCAGTTGTATGATACCAAAAAGAATTTTCTTGTTTTTCTTTTCCTGTTTTTGAAGGAATTGACTTATATAATATTGTTTAAACATCTTTCACTTTTTAAGAAAAAGTATTATTTCATTATGACACATTCATCTAGCATATTCTAGGAAATCTAGGAACTTTGGTTTATAATTTCTTTAGAAGATTTGTATTCTTGCAATCTTATTTGTGGTTTCCAGAGAGGATACTGAAGCAGCCTTTCTTCACTTTGATGTTGTGCTTGCCTTCACTGTTGTGAACAAGTCAGGAAGCATTACCACTTATTTTATGCCTCCCAATTTACATAAAGTATTTTAAATTCTTTCCAACAAAGGTTTTGTAGAATCTGCTCAAGAAAATAGTCTAGAACTGATGCCTCTTTTTACACAGAGACCTTTTTAAAATTATATTTTCATTTTTTGACAACCTATCTACTTAGTTTTATATCATCTCTAATTTTTTTTCTGTATCTTTAAAAATTCTTTTCTATAAAATCTTATGTTTGCTAGTATGAATTTTTATACAGTTATGCTGTTATCCATCAATATTATTGATGTTTGACTGAAAGTGAGACCCTCGCTGGGCGGTGGTGGCGCACACCTTTAATCCCAGCACTCGGGAGGCAGAGGCACGCGGATCTTTGTGAGTTGGAGACTAGCCTGGTCTACAAGAGCTAGTTCCAGTGCAGGCTCCAAAGCCACAAAGAAACCCTCTCTCTCGAAAGAAAGAAAGAAAGAAAGAAAGAAAGAAAGAAAGAAAGAAAGAAAGAAAGAAAGAAAGAAAGAAAGTGAGACCCCCAACCCTCTGACATCTCTATATCCAAGGAGTCTGGGATGATTGGAAATGTCACCCCAGCCCCTGGAATTCATCCTTGGGGCATCAATGGAGCATCGGGGGAGCAGAAAGCTCCATTTCAAGCCCCCTCCTCCTGGGAGTTGCCTTGGTCTGAACTCCACCTCTGGAAAAGACAGTCAAGCATTGACCCCTCCCCAGGGAGTGTCAGGATCATTCCCACAGGCTGTTTAGGCTGCCACTGAGAAAAAGAGCACAGGGTCTTTGGGTTTTGTGTGTCCCCGTGTCTCCCCGCAACCCTCTTTCCTTACCATGCTTTCCCAGCCACCCAGGAGCACTGCCGTAAAGATGGGAATTGATTCAGTCTAATTTGGCCTGATTGGAATTATTCGTGTTGGTGGAGAGTCTCGTCTTGTCTTAAGATTAGAGAGAGAAAGAGAGGGGGGTGCCCAGAGTTGTCCAGTGTTCTAGAGCTGGATGTACTGAGGTTGTGAGGCACCAATGTGGTGGTGGGAACCCAACTCAGGTCCTCTGCAAGAGCAGTATTTGCTCTTAACCACCAAGCCGTATCTATAGCCCAGATGACCACCTTCTAAATAATCATATCTGGTACTTTTTTCTACCTTCCTCTCTCTCTCTCATCAGAATTGCCATAAATTTCTGTGTTTTACCATATTTTTCAAATAACTCACTTCATCTTAATTAGTCTAGATGGAGCAGATTAATTATGTTTTCAGTTTTTAAATTACTTTTTCCCATTTTTCCCTTTTGTTTGTTCTTTTATCATCATGAGTTGAGAGATCATTTTGTTTATTTTGCATGTCATTTTCTAACAAATGTTCTTACCCCTGTGTATTTCTGGAGTGTTGCTTTGGCCACAGTCAGGAAGTGTAGCACTCTGTTTTATCACTAGTTTTAAGTGTGAATTTTCCTTTAACCCAAGACTTATTTAGGAAAACAGTTTTAAATGTCTCAAGATGCTTTGATTTTACACTCACATCTGTTTTCCAATAGGCTAATTTAGTTGTGTTCTTTAAATATCACACATAGGTCATTAAGTACCACACAGTGTCCTCGTGTTGGCGTAGCTAGGCGGGTCCCACAGGTTATTCATCTTCTGGCTGAACTATTTCTTTATCAGCTAGAGCTGATAATCCAAAGCTTTTATCAGTAGCATTTTTAAAGCTTCCATGCTTTTCTGAACTGAAATTGCTAAATTTAATACTAGCTTCAGGTTGTTTTCTTTAAAAATACCAACTTATGGTGTTAAGCCTTATTGAAGCCTTGTGGATTTATTTATTTTATCTCACAACTTTTGAGATGAGAAGATCAGCTCTCCTTATAATAATTACATCGTTGGTAAGTGAACACATCTAGACTTCATGTCTGGCAACAAGCCTAAATGATGTCTGTACCTCTTTACTACTTCCTATCAGAACATTGGTAAGACCCAAGAGCCCAAGGACCATAAAACATTCTGGGATTCTGGGAACTGTAGTTCTTAGAAAATAACAGCAAAGCCTCATGGGAAATTACAGTAGCCTTGGGTTTTTCTTTCCATGTATGCCCACCAACAGGAGTATCAGAGCCACTCACCTGTAAAGTTTCCATGGACTGGTTCTGAACAAATTACATCTCAGTCAGTATTTAATATTTTAATAAAAAGCTTGCTTTAATTTGGCCAAAATGGTGGAACTGGTTTTTCTGCAGTGAATCTCAGGATTAACACATCCCTATTATTTATCAAACAGGACCTAATTTTCCCCCCAAAGGACCACATTATTTATATTGATATGACCAAGGCCCCTCAAGTATTCTTCAGTCCCTCATTAAAAGAAAAAAAAATGTGCATTCTGATTAGGTAAACTCTATAACCTTAGGCTTGAAACAGACTAATGCAACCAATAAAAGAAACAAATTGCTAAGAAAATATCTCATCCCCCAAGTTCAGTGCATGCCAAGTCAGACACCTGTGTGGTCCTGCTAAAGTGGCGAACGCCTTTAATCCCAGTACTCCTGTCTCCAAAAAACCAAAAACCAAAACAAAACAAAGCAAAAGCTCCTAAGGGGATTAAAAGAACAATGCCCTTCCCTTGGGGGCAAAGGATTTGCACAGTATTCTTCCATCTTGCTGTTTTCTTAGTTACTCCTCCTGGACTCTTCCCTTAAGTTACAATCTGCCACTTGGTGTCATCTCCCTCCTGCCTAGACTACTCAGAAAATTACCACCCTCCAAGCCAAGAGCCATTTGCTTGGAAAGTTTCTGACCATTGGTTGGATATGAGTCACAGTGAACCCTTAGCATGGAGACACTGTCTCAAGCCACCACCTTTCACTTTCAGGAATTAACATGTTTTCCAGTCTTATGAATGTAAACAGCAGTTTGCAGTGTTCATTTGACTTGTTTAATATTGGAAGTAAGGTTAATTTTTTTTTATTGTTAAAAGAAAAATTTACATTTACTCCCCTTGTTCAAGACCCTCCCGCTCCCCCACTACCCCACCACCGTCCCCCTGCTTCCTTAAGATGGGGCAGGATACCCTGCCCTATGGGAAGCCCAAGGCCCTCCCCCCTCCATCTTGATCTAGGAAGATGTGCATCCATATAGAATAAGTTCCCAAAAAGCCAATACATGCAGAAGAGCTAGGTCCCAGTGCCATTATCATTGGCTTCTCAGTCAGTCCCCACTGGGAGTCACATTCATAGGGTCCAGTTAGGTCATATG
>JAQHUG010000096.1:6951692-6964890 GCA_028555095.1 Dicrostonyx torquatus
TTTTGTAGTACGGTTGGGCATCTCTTGAGTATATTCCCAAGAGTGGTATTGCTGGATCCTGAGGTAGGTTGATTCCCAGTTTCCTGAGAAACCTCCACACTGATTTCCAAAGTGGTTGCACAAGTTTGCATTCCCACCAGCAATGGATGAGTGTTCCCCTTGGAAGTAAGGTTAAATTTTTTATGTTGCCTTTACAATTGTCATCTGTAAATTGTTAGTTCTATTCCCATTGCATATCCTTTTGAAAAGTAATTTGAAATAAACTCATACACACACACACATTCTAGACTGTAACTCTGTGTTATTAAATGCATTAGAAAATGATGACTGTCTTCATTTTCTGATATCATATTATATATAAGAATTTGTGTTAATTTATTTTCTTTAGAAAGGAAGAAAAATTGAAGGTATCTTGTCTCCTCCACTGTTGAGCCAAAATTATCTCAGGGCCTGTACCTCGAGGCCTATAGGACAGAAAATATCCTGACTTCAGTTCAGAGCCTATATTTCAAGGCCTGTAGGACAGAGAAAAGCCTGGCTCGAGTTTGAATGAGGATGAGACAGCAAAAACTAGGTTGATGCCCCTCCAGACAAAGGGAGGGTTTGGCTGCCTCTCATTGTCTGGAGGTACCCCCACATCACAGGATGTCACTTAATATATATAAGCTGATGCTCACAGTAATAAACTGAGTTCCTGTTTCAACTCGACTCCTTACTGCATCTGATTGTACTGTGCCGTGGGGCTGTGGAACTGTTCTATAGTCCACTCACCTTTTCCTGGGGAATAAAGAGGCTCAGGAAGCCTAGCACTCCACTATCCCCAATTCCTCAGAAAATGTTAAAAGGAGAACATTGATGATTCATTTCCCTTACTTTAGTAATAAAAAAGAGGTGATATTAATAGGAAAAAAACAGGCTGTCTTAACAGTTTTACACTAGACCTTTAAAAGGCTGCTTAAATGTCAATTTGTGCCAAATAACAGGCTTTAAAAGAGACCTACAAAATTAACTGTCAAGGTTATAAATTCTAAGAAATAGCTCAAAGCTTAGGTCACACAAATGTCTGCCAGGAGTGGGTAATTTTCTCTTTAACCACTTTTGGTTGACAGGAGTAATCTGTAAACATCAAAACCTTGTTAGTCACAGAACAGAATGGCTGAGTCATTGATCCTTAAAGAAGAATGTCAAATGTACTGTGGACCACCTTTCATGCTGGAATATACATGGGGACAGCAGATGAGGAAGCAGCAGGCACAGACAATGGGCCCACAGAGTGACCCTTCATTGTTTGGATGCTGGACAAAAAGGATGGTCTCTGGCCACAAAGGAAACTACTTTCTTGTGTAACCTCATTCATCACACAAGGATTCTAAGTAGATGATATATAATAAAGATGACAAATTTTGCATTTTAAATACAAAAATGAATGTTCTGACATATAATATTCACAATTATATATCTCATGGCCAACTTCCTCACCAAGTTCCCACTTAAGTTTGATGGAAATTTGGGGCATGTTTGTCAATTACTCATTCTGTAAACTTGCTTTGGACAGTTGTAGTAATTAAAAGTATAGCTATTGGCTATCATCAGAATCCAACTTTTTAAATATTGACACATGACATAGGAAGATGACTCAGTATAATCAACTTTTAAAGGAATATAATTTAAGTAATTCATTTAGTCATTTTAAAGCTATCTACAAACTTCTCCCATGCTCCCAAATCTCCAGGTAGGTTATTTCCTGTATGTTGGAACTGACCTCTGCCATGAGAACACTGTGACTAGGCGGCCTTCACACCAGGCACACACCATGGTTTGTCGGCCTCTTTCTATCTTACTCCAGGAGGTTTCGCTGGCACTCTATTCTATTTGACTCTGATGCCAGTTACACTGTTAGACTTTCAGAACTTCTTCAGCTGTATTACATCTTTGACTGCACTCAAACCCTGGCTAGGGCTATGCAGCCTCACTCATCCTCCAGGTTATCTTTTGCCCAGCTTTGTTAAGGACTCCAAGTCATTTATCTTTCTTCCTTCCTTTATTTCTTTGTCTCCTTTCTTCTCTGTGTGTGTGCATGTCCATGAACATGCAGGTATACATGCATGGGTGTATAAGTACATATGTAGGCCAGAGATAGATGTCTTCCTCGGTTACTCTCCACCTTATTTTTTATTTTATTTATTAATTTTTTTGAGGCAGGGTCTCTCACTCTCACTGAATCTGGAATTCTCTGATTCTACAAGACTGGTGAGTGAGTTCCAAGGATTTGTCTGCCTCCATGCCGGCTATTCCAGTGCTTGGGTTACAAACACATCTCTACACCTAGCTTTTGTAAAAGACTTATATATAAAGTCTTTTATATATAAAAGACTTATATTCTTAGAAGAAATAAGAAAACTGTCTTCCTGTAAGGAGGAATGGGGGTTAGGTGGTACGGTATGGGACAAACTTCACAAGATCTAAGTGACAGAGGACTCAATAACTCTGCCTTCATTATCATTGCTTCGATACTTATAATTGGTAGACTTTCACTCCACAAGCAAATAGTCTGCCTTCAGAATGCTTGTTAGTTTCCAAGGTAACACCAGTTAAATGTGTTTAGTTCTTTATGGGTTTTACCACAACTCTTCCATTCTTCATCACCAATACCATGGGCTGCTGTTTAGAAGCTTCTCTCAGAGAGTCCCAGTAGGCATTCTCCTACTCCTAAGAACCAGTCTTGCAGCTACACCCCAATGTGAGCTACATCCAGAACACACCTGCTGTTCAGCCAAATCTGGTATCTTGCCAAACTTTTCCCTTCCCAATTGGGGATTCTTTTCTGAGGCTTCCATCTGACCCTCTCAGCTCTACCAATATGTAAATGGAAGTTTCTTGGCCTGACTGCCCATTCCCAAATACCTTGGGCAGCCGCTTCCCAAATTACCAAACAGCAACTTCATATTAGTTGTAAGTGTTAGAATAGCACAGGCTTATTCTAACTAGCTCTTACATATTGTTTATTTGCACTCCGCCAAGTTGCGGTACCTTAACTATCATGGCACGTTCTTCTCCTGTTGCCTCTGCGCCTGGCTGAGGACTCCTCTAATTTCACCTTTCTGACCCCCATCATCCTTAGTTTGGTCACCCTGCATATACTTCTTGTCTGGTTACTGGCCAATTAACATTTTATTAGTCCAATTGGAGTGAAAAATCTTTATAGTATGCATGAGTATTACTCCACAACACCCATTTCTTACTTTGATTCATCAGATGAGTTTGAAATCTGTACTTTTGAATTGAACTTATTTCTCAAAATCTGAATTTCCCCAAAGGGACTCCTTATCTCTAACATAAATCAGAAGATGAAAATAAGCTTATGTATATGGGGGAGAGTTCAAAGGTTTCTGTAATGTAATCACAGCTCTTGCTACTCATAGGGATTATGATTCCCAAATATAGTCTGTCCCTTGTTCCCTCCTTTCCCATTTTTCAGAAACGTTTGTCTGCTTCACAATGAAGGTGAAGAGGAGGATAACAGAATTGCATTTCTATTGTGTGAGTACAGATTTACTTGGCTGACCTCTGCAAGGCCACATCTACATGCATCTGTCACTTTTCCTCTGCAGAGCTGTGTTCAAAGGCATGCACTGCCATGAGGGCAGTGATCATCCTTAGCCATCCTCTGCCCTGATACTGAGCTCCTTATGAACTTATTTAAACATTGCCCTGAATCTATGTTTACATTATGTGTAAAGCTGTGCCTACACATAATGTCCAAATATAGCCCAGGCGGTTGTGGTGAGTGCCTTTAATACCAGCACTCGGGAGGCAGAGGCAGGTGGATCTCTGTGAGTTCAAAGCCAATCTGGTCTACAAGGGCTAGTTCCAGGACAGGCTCCAAAGCTACAGAGAAACCTTGTCCCCCAAAATTAAATATATGTATATGTGTATATATAATAAATATTAAAAATTTTATAGACCTAAATTATATTTATTTCCATTAAAATGAAAATCTTTAAAGTCAGACTCATATATATATACAATCTTAGATATGTGTACCAACTGATTAACAACAGTGTTCAGAAGATAGAGAAATTCTGTGGTTTCTTAAGGGAATCCAAAGACAAGAAGAAACCAACCAACCAACCAACCAAACAACAACAACATCAACAACAAAACTTCTAAAACAATTTCTGGCCCTAAATCCAAATCCAGATTTACCAAGTCCCTGCTTAGTGTTCCTGCAGCATATGTGGCTGATTCTTTAAATTTTCTACATGAGATCCAAGTTTAAAGAAAATAGTCTTCTGGATATGTTTAGGTAAGTTGCCCTCTGCCTTACAACAGAGCCGAGTCTTTTTGATTGTCAACAAAGATACTTCAACAAAGATAGTGCAGAACTTCCCCTTATGGTGTATGTTTCCTTGCCTTCCAGCTCCTCTCCTTGGCATCTTCTTTTTTGACATTCTCAAAAATGGGGTGGTCTTTTGCCAGCTGAATGTTCTCTGAACCTGCCTGAAGCCTCTTTCTCTATGTGAAGTTCTGTGGCTAAGTTTTTTATAAACAGAAGCAGTAATCCTTTCTTTATTCATTTCCCATTTGTTTCCATTTTAGTTATCAATGCTTCTTTCCTTACATATTTACTTCAAATTAGAATGCAACGATTGAATCTTCTTATTTCATATGCTGTTGGTGGATGTAGCCCCCCCCATATTTTTGCAGGCTATAATTGGTTAGAGATTTGTTTTAAAGACATTTGAGATCCAAAATTGTAGGTTTCTCCCCAAAATACACCTTTCACAAATACATTTAAGAAAATAAGGCACAAATTTGATGTAAAGTGTTTTATCTGTCTCTTCATATAAAGTCTGAAAATTGAATTGATTTTTCTGCTTGCTGTAGATTTCAAAGCACCTTAAATCTGATTTCTATTTGATGATTCCATCTTGATAAGCCTTCGACTTAATTCAATTTTGACCCATCTCCCATTCAGCTCTGTACTTTAAATCACTGTCAGAATGGACAATTACAGGCATTTTGCCAGTTTTCTTTTAGAAAAAGGGAAATGAGCAGTGGCAGCTGCTGGTTCTAGCGATGTGAGGAGGGATGGCTCAGTGAGAAGTCTACAGTGCTACAAATCTCTAGTACACTTGAAATGCTAGCCATAGGGATTCTGTTATCAACAGAGCTTGCCTGAAGTGCCAAGCATAGGACATAGTTTAGGACTCTGGAAGCTCCATTTGTTTAGGATATGCACATCTACAACTCCCCTCTTACAATAGCTCATTTTCAGCCTAGTTTCTTCACCTGAGTGTCCTATGCAGATACCGTGCTCCAAAGAGCGCCCCCAGCCACTTCAGGATCCGCTCCTGGCTTTGGGCTGCATTCCCATCTCTTAACAATAATGTAAGTTTTCCACCCCAATAATAATTTAATTTAGACAGTTTTGGCTCAAGTGTATTCCCAAGCTACCAAGGTATAAACAATAGAAGGGCAGATCCAGCCATAATCAGATTTGCACAGTAACACAAAGCTGTCTTTTACTACGTGTTAGGAAAAAAATCATATATATTACCCTCTTATACCTATGCCTATTTGGATGTACATATGATTAATATCAGATGCATTATGCACAAGAGATATAAAGGAATGACCTAATCTATTAATCAAAATAGAAAATTGCCCATGAAACACCATCTAGCTACTGAACTCCTTTTTTTGAACTCCATAAAAGGAATCTCCAGACAATAAAAACCATTGGATACTCTGACTCACTGGCCAATATCAGGCTTTACAATGTATCCCTCTATAGCAGTGGTTCTCATTCCTAACACTGCTATCCTTTAAAACAGTTCCTCAAGTTGTGGCGACCCCCCAGGCATAACATTATTTCATTGCTACTTCACAGCTGTAATTTGCTACTCTTATGGATTGTAATATAAATATATGATATGCAGAATATCTGCAAACCCAAAGGGGTTGAGACCCAGAGGTTGAGAACCACTGCTCTATAGCCTGCATTAACTATTGCTAAACTTCAAAAGATGTCACCTTGCTTCATTTGCAAATCTGTGTGAGTCTCCAATTTCAATTCTTTGGATAAGAGCGAAGAACCTGGGAACCCTTAGCTCCAATCCAGAACACCAGTAATGTGACCTCAACCCCAAATGGGGGAGAGCTAGCATCTTGCTTCTAAGCACGAATTGAAATAAGCATAACAACGTGTTTAATAAGAGACTACATAACACTGTGACTGCTTCTAAACCAAGCTATCAGGAGTTCATGCCATGCATTCATCTTGTCATTTCAACAGTAGCTGTAGATAGGTAGCTTTGTAAACTCTGGGCTATGTAAGAGGAGACCACAATACTTCCTTACACTTAAAGATATTGTTCCTAGTTTAACAGAGAGCTAAATCAAGATTTTTCTCAATTTAAAAATATAAACATATAACTATCATTTTGCAGTCCTCACTGAGTACATGTGAAGAGGGAGTGTAAATGCTGTCACCGTTGCCATCTTCTGCTCTCATGACTGTATTGTGTGCCAGGGGCTTTCAAATACCATTTCTAGTTGTGTCTCTGTGACAAGAATACGCTATAGTCCCACAGGAGACTACACTCTTTCACAATATGACTTCCTTAGGAAACAAGAGCACTGCAGATGTAATAAACTAAGTTTAGGTCACCCTGAAATAGGGTGCTCCTTTAATGTGACACAACTCCTGTCCTTATAAGAACAGGAATGGCACACACTGAAGGATGCTCCTCTAATGATGAGGGGAGACAGTGGAAGGAGGCATCTAGAAGTCAGGGAAGAGCAGGTGGTAGGCAAACCCGAAAGTCTAGAAGAAGTAAAGATGGATTCCCCAATAGGTTTCAGAAAAAGCACACTCTGTCAATTCCTTTATTTCAGACTTTAGTGTTTAGGATTTTGGGGAATGTGGGGAAAAACTCTTCTGTTGTTTTGTTAAGTTTTATAGATGTGGCAACTTAAACTGTTATGACAGCCCAGGAAAACGATACATTATCTAATTTAGTTCTCTCTATTATTAACATATTAGTTAGCTAACTTTTGAGTTAGGTAGTATCACTAATACCTGTATTTGTTACTTTTCTCATCACTGTGTCAGAATATGTGGGAGAAATAACTTTAGATATGATGAGGAAAGATGCAGCAGGCAGCTCTGTGGTGGCAGAACGGTGGGCTGTGGCTCTTCACCTCTTCACATCCTCGAAGAATAGGAAGTAGAGAGAGAGAAGACAGGTTATTAGTTAATACTGCCTCTTGGGAACCACTTTCTCCTATGAGTCTCTGTCTGACTGGAGCTGTACAGCTTCCCAAAACAGTGCACCAGTCAAGGAACACAAGTTTACACACATAAGCCTAAGGCTAGAGACATAGCTTTGTTTAGGAAACCATGGATTTGATTCCTGATCAGATGGAAGCTTCACCTCAGCCCTTGGCATACATATATCCAAAGAGTCTGGAGTGTTTGGGTGAAGGCCTCATCCTAGCACCTGGCATCCATATACCTAAAAAGTCTGGAATATTTGAAGAATTCATGTTTTTATCAGTGTCAGCTAATTTTCTTTTTTCTTCAAATTCTTTTATGCATAGATGTTTAATTTTATGTTTGGTTGTGACAAAATTTAGTTTTTTTCCTTGTTCTGAAATACCATCAGTGTTTATATCTTAGAAAAGTCTCTTTCCACAAAGATATACCCCATTGGTTATATTTCAATTGGTTATATTTCCATATCTACCAATATTATTATTAGATTGTGTGTATTGTTCAATTGATTCTTTTGGTATAATTCAGGGTTAATTCAATTTCTGTTATTGATGCTATGCAATATTTTACTAATAAATTTTAGGGCAAATTTTCTTTTTTTTTAAACACTTTGTACATCAGTGTGTCTTTTTTATAGATGGATTTTTTTGAATTATTTTTCTGTTACATAAACATCAAAGAGCTTGATAGGATTTTGAGTGAGATTTATATTATTGAATCTTTTGGAAAAAGTTATCCAAAAGATGCAGAGATTTCTCTATTTATCCAGAGCTAATTTTATGGCCTTTGGTTAAATTTTTAATTTCCTCCAAAATACTTTGAATGTTTAATAGATTTGTATTCCTCTATTTTTGCAACTGTAAGTATTAGACTTTCTATTTCATTGCTGTAGGCTTTTAATAAAATGTTCTTATATAAGCTTGGGTTATCAAACTCCATAAATATTTTTACAGTTTTCCACTAGTTCCTCTTGTTTACAGTGTAGATAATTGTATTTCTTTCCAGAGTACAGAAGTTTCGTCACTTCTCTGTAATGTGAGTAATTAACCTTACCTTCATTGGATCTCAGTTTCTTAGCTGGATGGTCCTGGTATGTGTGTGCACCTCTTAGTCCTGGCCCATGGAGCAGCTGAAGAACATTCACCATGTTTATATTGATACAATATTTGTTCTGTGCTTCTCATAGAAACTTATGTGAAAATTTCTGGCTTTGCTCAATTTTGTGTTATGTTGTGTTTGCATTAACAAGCATTTAACAAACAGGCAATAATGGTGAATGCCTTTAATCCCAGCACACAGGAGGTAGAGGCAGATGGGTCACTATTAATTCAAGGCCAATGTGGTCTGGTCTACAGAGTGAGTTCCAGGACAGCCAGGACTGTTATCCAGAAAAACCCTTTCTCAAAAAAAAAAGAAAGAAAGAAAGAAAAGAAAAGAAAGAAAAATAAATAAATAAAAAGAAATAAGGAAGGACGGAAGGAAGAGAAAAAGGAAGAAAGGCAATTAACATCATTAAGTGATCTCAAGCTTCATTCTCTATAGTTCATTTAAAAATATGTTGATGGAACAACTCAGACTAATTGATTGATTAAACTATCCTAATCATTAAAGAAGTTTTATCATTGGTGTCCGGGGATTCTATGATGGTTGTTTGAGGAGGATTTTAGGGAAGCAATGCTTTGTAACCTGTGGGGTGCCGCGCCCGCTATTCGCCATTACAAGATGGCGCCCATATCCTGTGTTCCCGAGTAATAAACAAGTACATTGCGCATATGCGAAGGGTTTTTCCACCTCGTCCCATCCCGCCTATCCCGTGGCGTCATCTCGTGCAATGGGTTGCAGCCAACCAGGGGCTGACACATCCTAGGCGAGGAGAAGCCTCTAAGGGAAGGGTTTCCCCGCCTCTGGGTCTCTGCTCTGGAAGCTTATGCTCTCCCTCTCAAGAAGCATTAAAGCGTACTGCAGAAGGATCCTTGTGTGCCGCATCGTTCTTGCTGGCAAGACGGTCGCGCGGGACAACTGGTGCTGAAAACCCGGGAAATCGCCGCTTCATCGCCCGCACCATCGGAGACCCCTCGGAGACGAGGAGGATTCAGAACTGCAGGGAAAGGTAAGTTCGGAGAGGTATGTCTGTTGCTGTATTTCTTGGGGTGATTCTGTTGATTGGTTATATTTGTTGCCATAGTGGTTATTGCCTAGCCTGTTAAGATTTCACCAGCTCATAAGACCTAGGTATATGAGTGGCGGACAGGTTTACCTGGACCCCTTTGCTTTGCTGCATTGGTAAAAAGGATAAGCTGTAGACACGGCATTAGCCAACAGACTGCTTTGCTTTCGATTTTGAGCGGAGTCGTCAGTCGGACGTAGACAAGCCGCCGCAGCCATGGGAAATGCTCAGTCTTTTGTGTCTTCATTAGATACCGTCCTGAAGCAAAGGGACATCAAGGTGGGTCATAAGACACTCCGGAGCTTTGTTAAAGAGGTGGACTGGGTGGCTCCCTGGTACCCCTGTTCGGGCTCTTTGACGATTGCATCATGGAATAAGATCGGCAAAGACCTTGACTGCCACCTGGCAAATAATGACTTAAGGACGGGCACTAAGGCAATCTGGAAGCTTGTCAAAAACTGTTTGGAAGATGCCAATTGTCAATCTATGGTTAAGAAGGGGCAGGAGACACTTGAAGAAGTACAGGACAGCATGTCAGAAACCGAGCGTAGTGAGAGGTTGGGTGGCGCAAGAAAAAAGATACCCGTAAAACTTACAAGGTAAAGAACCCTCCCTCACAGGGAGTGCCTTCTGTTGGGGAGCCCGATAATTGCTCGTGTGCCCAAGAGAAAAAATTATATATGGGCTACCCGGACCTATGCAGCAACAGTGTTCATGATTCTAATTTGAGTTCAGAAAGCGCCTCCGATACGGAAACCCTAGGCAAGAGTTTATATACTTCATTTGCCTCGGAGAGTTATTCCCCTTCCCTGGTGTGTGTTTGGCCCCCTTTTGTTTGGATAGTTAGTAATAATACCCAATTTATAAGAAATGGAAGTTTAGATTGCAGTTTGAAAGGCTGCTTCTATGCAGTGTGCTGGGATGCGCAGCTGTATCCTGTGGCAATGGTGACTCAAATGCCACGTTTTGAACCGGTCCCCGTAGAAACCAAGGGGAGCATAGCACTATTTAGAACAAAAAGAGATTTTGGTATTTCTGCCATTATTTGTGCTATTGTTGGTGCGGTGGTGATGACTGCTTCAGTTACAGCATCGGCAATGGCTCTATCCACCTCAGTGCAGACAGCGCAGCATATTAATGACCTGTCTGCATCGATATCCATTGCCCTGGATCATCAGAGCTCAGCCAACACCCAAATCCAGGGAGGTTTGATGCTGGTAAACCAACGCATCGACCTGGTACAAGAACAGTTGGATGTTTTATGGCAATTAGCCCAGTTGGGTTGTGAACACAAATACCCAGGATTGTGTATAACTTCCATCCAATATGAGAATTTTACGAGGGCAGCTAATCTCTCAAAAAGTCTCTCTCAGTTAATGTTGCAGAATTGGACTGCTGAGTTTGAACAGACGCTGAGAGATCTGAGAACCGCCATCATTCAAGTAAACTCCACGCGCGTGGGCCTGTCCATTACAGAGGGCTTCACCACCTGGATCTCATCTGCTTTTTCCTACTTCAAGGAGTGGGTTGGGGTGGGAATGTTCGGAGCTATCCTCTGCTTTGGCCTAGTGTTGGTGTTATGGCTGGTCTGCAGACTCAAAGCACAAAGTCAGAGAGACAAGATGGTGATTGCCCAAGCATTTGCTGCACTGGAACAGGGATCCTCCCCTGAGGTATGGCTATCCATACTTAAGCAATAAAGTTGAAAGCTCAGTTCTTGCACACCTGGGGATTGTCCCATTGCATGAGGTTAGAATGAGCTTCCAATTACCCCAGGAGAATTGAACCCTCACAGTGCAGTGGTGTGGGTTTGCGGCTTATATAACCCCTGCCAGGAAGACATGTCAGCTAGCATGAAGGTCAAGTGTCAAACAGCCTTCCCCCACAAAAGACACTAGGCCAGGCCAGAATCTCTCCTGAGCTTGGAATATGGTTCTGTGTAAGGCGCCTCATGTTTCTTGGGGAGCTGACCTCTATCTTCATTCTCTATTGGGCCTTTATATAAAATAAAAGGGGGAGATGTGGGGAGCCACGCCCGTTATTCACCATTACAAGATGGCGCCCATATCCTGTGTTCCCAAGTAATAAACAAGTGCATTGTGCATATGCGAAGGGTTTTTCCACCTTGTCCCATCCCGCCTATCCCGTGGCGTCATCTCGTGCAATGGGTTGCAGCCAACCAGGGGCTGACACATCCTAGGCGAGGAGAAGCCTCTATTTAAGGGAAGGGTTTCCCTGCCTCTGGGTCTCTGCTCTGGAAGCTTATGCTCTCCCTCTCAAGAAGCATTAAAGCGTACTGCAGAAGGATCCTTGTGTGCCGCATCGTTCTTGCTGGCAAGACAGTCTCGCGGGACAGTAACCCTTACCTTTAGTGATGTATTTCCAGTGAGACAGTAGTTAATCTGAACTAGTATTCTGAAGCCAAAATTATACCCATGCCATATTCTTTGGTCTTGTTCAGCTCTCTTGTGCAGCAGTTGCCCTGGTTCTGATGCTCCAGCTTTGCCCAGCTTTCTGATCACTTCTGTTTCTTACTTTTTCCCTTTGTCTGCTTTGCTCTACAACAGAGATGCATTTATATTCAAGCATTGCCCTAAGGCAGGGTAAGGCAGTGAAATATTCTGAGGTTATACACTGGTTTTTATGGATTACTGCATAGGTTGAATTTTTTTTCAAGTGGATAATCTACAGTTTTACTAGATTCTCAAGGGGATTTTATAGGTATAAATGACTAAATTTTTTATATGCTAAATCTTCATTAAGCCAAATATTTAGAGAGCTGCAAATGTGAACCATATAATTTGATGTCATAGAAATAGTGTTTATCAAATTGCCTCTTGAAATTAATATTGCCTCTTTACACCTAAGACTATTATAATAAATAGTTTGATGAAACAAACTTTTATAGTTATCATAGGCAAATGCGCTGTGCCCACATCATTTATTCCCCTTTTTAAGAGAGTTCATGAGGGATATTCCTCTTAAAACACAACATCTGAAAGACAGAAAACCTAATTTATTATTTTCCTTTTTAATTACAATGCATTTTTTTCTCATACAACATTGTGACACACCGCGTCCACCAGCGGAAGAGACGACCACAACAGGATTCTTCTCAGAACGCACTTTATTGGGACACACTGTCTTGTAGATAGGAAAGGCAGAAGGACCCCATCCCAGGCTTGGCTCACTTATAAGCTGTGCCAAAACAAAGCCCTGAGCTGTCATTGCCTGATAGGCTCAGTCAAAATTGGCACCATCATATGATGACTGGATTGGTCAATTTATACGATGCCCTATACAAGTGTGCGCATGCGCAGAAGCTGTCAGGAGAGAAGCGGCAAATGGCGCTTTGGCTCCGAGCCAGCGAGCTCACAGCACGGTGGTGCGCAAGGCGCCTTACATCTCCCCCTTTTTGCTTTAAAGCAGAGCAAAGAAGAAAGGACACCTCACCCGATCAAGCCCAGGACCTCATGATGTCCCAAGCGATCAAGGATGAAGACTGCCAAATGAAAACACCGTCTTTGATACCCTTTCATGTGCAATGGCTACCAAGCCTACGAAATGCAAAGGGCTATTAGTCCGGTGTAGTGAAAAGATATGCCCATCCCAGTGCAATGCCAGCAAGGATATGAAGTGCAAGGGCCATATCTAAAGATTATTTTTTCAGGCTGGCAAGCCATACTTGGGGGGAGATGCCATGCTCAAGCGCTGCAAGGGCCTGCACAATCACTGCCTTGTCTCTGACCTGA
>JAQHUG010000096.1:6978543-7020428 GCA_028555095.1 Dicrostonyx torquatus
ACCATCTTAAGGAAGCAGGGGGAGGGCAGTGGGGTAGTGAGGGAGCGGGAGGGCCGGGAACAAGGGGAGTAAATGTAAATTTTTCTTTTAACAATAAAAATTAAATAAAAAAAATACTGACTCTAGGCTGTAAGAGGCATGCTCAGTTTACGCTGCGGCATCCTCTGGTCTGAGATATTAAACCCTCTTGCAATTGCATCCAGCTGGCTGGCCTGATGTTTTGCGTCTTGACGGTGTGTTGAAGGCACCCAGGTCTCTGGGGTCCTTCACCATGAAGTGCTGAGAAGAGGGTGTATTCTTTTGTGTTTGGATAACATGTCCTAGAGATATCTGTTAGGTCATTTGCTTTATAATGTCTGTTAGAGCCAATATTTCTCTGTTTAATTTTTGTTTGAATAATCTGTCTATTTCTGACAGGGCGTTATTTCCCACTATTGGCATGTGTGGGATCAATATGTGATTTAAACTGCAGGAATGTTTTTTTTTCAAACTCTAATGCTATGTTGTGTTTGTAACATAGATGTTAACAACTGAAACATCCTCTTGGTGAATTTTTCCTTTGATAAGTATGTGGTGTCCTTTCCTGTTTCTATGGTGTATTTTATTGAATATTAAAATGGTTACACCACCATACTCTTGGGTCCATTTGCTTGGAATATCTTTTTGCAGCTCTTTTCCTTGAGTTAATGCTTATCCTTGATGTTGAGGTGTATTTGTTGGGTTCAGCAGCAAGATAGATCCTGTTTTTTTTTTTTAATCCAATTTGTTAGTTTATGTCTTTTTATTGGGGAATTGAGACCATTGATACTGACAAGCATCAATGATAACCATTGATTTTTGATTCCTGTTATTTTGTTATTGGTGGTAGTGGTGATGTATGCTTCCCTTCTCTTGATTTTCCCATTGTGAGATTATTTCCTGGATTTTCATGAGTGTAGTTAACTTCTTTGAGTTGTAGTTTTATTTTTAGCACTTTCTGTAGGGTTTGATTTGTAGATAGATATTGTTTAAATTTGTCTTTGAATATCTCATTTTCTCCATCTATAGTGATTGAAAGTTTTGCTGGGTATAGTAGTTTAGGCTGGCACTGGTGTTCTGTTAGAGTCTGTAGTGATGTACAATGCCCTTCTGTATATGTGTTGCTTTTATTGGTTGATTAATAAAGTTGTTTCAATCAATGGCTCAGCAGAGTAAACCATGGTAAGAAATCCAAACAGAGATATAAAGAGAAAGCAGGTGGAGCCAAGGAGATGCCATGTAGCAGTCCAAGAAGCAAGAGGTAACAAACCACAAGCCTTAAAGTAAAATACAAAATAGAAGAAATGGGTTCATTTAAGATATAAGAGCTATCTAAAAATAAGCCTAAGCTACTGACCAAGCAGTGTTATAATTAATATAGTTTCTGTGTGGTTATTTGGGTCTGGGAGGTCAGGAACAAGCCAGCAGTCTCCATTTACACTCTAGCTCCTCTGTCCAGATCTTTCTGGCTTTTAGAGTCTTCATTTAGTAGTCATATGTAATTCTAACAGGCCTTCCTTTATATGTTACTTGGTCTTTCCCCCTTGCAGCAAACAATCTTTCTTCATTCTGTGTGCTTAATATTTTGATTATTATGTAGAGAGGCAACTTTGTTTTCTGGTCCAATCTATTTGGTGTTCTGTAAGTTTCTTATGTCTTTATAGAAATGCTCTTTATTAGGGTAGAAAAATGTTCTTCTATAATTTTGCTGAAAAATATTTTCTGGAACTTTGAGCTGGGAATCTGTTTCTATTCCTATTCTTCTCAGGTTTGGTCTTTTCATGTTTCCCAGAATTCCTGGATGCATTGTGTCAGGAGTATTTAGACTTAACATTTTCTTTGACTATATTTTTTTATCATATCTTCAACACCTGAGATTCTCTCTTTGATATCTTATATTCTTTTGGTGAAGCTTTCCTCTGTAGTTTCTAAATATTTTGTTTCAGGAACTCCTTCTGCTTATGTGTTCTTTCTTTCTTTCTGTCTTTCTTTCTTTCTATTTCTGTTTATGGGTTTTAAAGAGTTCTATTCACTTCATCAAACTGTTTGTTTGTAATTTCCTGAATTGGATTTCTGTAAGAATTTATTCATTTCCTCTTTAAAGACCTCTTTCATCTTCATATAGTTGGTTTAAAAACTTTTTCTTGTGTTTCAGCTGTGCTGGAATATCAGTGGCTGCCATGGTGGGATAGTGGTCCTCTTGTGGATAGATATTGCTCTGAACACTAATGATAGTGTTTTTATACTGGAATCTGGGCATATAGGTTTGATAGAATTACAGGTCTAGGTAATAATTTCTGGATTTGTCTTTGTTCGATTGGTGTTTTGTTCCTTGCTTTCTGTCTCCTCCATGGATTTTTAGAGAATATGATGGTTATGTATTGCCTGTTTTTCTGACCACCTCAGCTGGTGCATTCACGGGGAATACCTGTTGGTGTTGGAGGCTAGGTAATGGAATGTGTTGGGGGAAGTAAAGTTGAAGGAGAAGGTCTTTGTGATTCCTTCAGGAATGGAGTTGTTATACCCAAGAATCATGAGGAGAATGACCCATTCCACAATCATCCAATTAAAGAAAGCTTTATTTAATACTGGACAGGAAGATGAACACTGACAAGGGACATATCCAGGACTCCCAGAGAATGGCCAGGAGCTAAATTGGCTAGTTGCTTATAAAGACAATCCCACAAGGTTAAGTACTTCTCACCTTTGTCCAATCAGAGGAAAGCTTGCATCCTGACATACTTCACACGTGGATGCCTCACATCCACAGGTGATCAAGCACATCCCGTACAGTGAGGTCAACAAAACCTGTTTAGGGAAGTGAAAGTAAGTAGCATGTTATATGAACAACAGCCTCTAGCACCTCAGGAAGCATCTGTCCTTGAACAAGTGAGACTTACAGATTAGCTTTAACCCTTACAGGGTCAGAGAAGAATGGGAAACCACAGCAGATTTCCTGATACAGAACTCGAGATAAGACTAGGGTACTAGATCTGGGGGAAAGAGAAAGAGGAGAAGGCCTGCAGACAGCTTACCTGGTTTTCTGGCAGGTGTGGCCTGTGAGTTAGTTTAGAGGTGGTTGCTGGAGTTGAGGGTGTCTGATGGAGTTGTGAGCTGTTTTCTTATTTGGTTAGACTAATGTGTTCCCAGTGAATACCTGCTGGTGTTGGAGTCTGGGATCCTGAATTTATTCTTAACAGTGGATATTGTTTATATTAGGTCTTTGGGTTTTCTGTATTATTAAATCTCCCTTCTTAATGTTATAGAAGAAAGTCAACCAAATATTGGCCATGTCTAACTTGACTATAATTCCATGTTTTACTCTCATCTAAATTTTATAGTCTGATAATTTTAAAGTAATGTTTATTAGGCTTCCTTAACATCTTTCTTTGAATAATTGACTAATTAATTATAAAAACATATAAAAATTGTATTTAAAAAGCTAATCATTAATTGACTTTTAAAAAATTTTAATGTGTTTAATCTATATGAAACCAATCTTCATGCAAGCCTTCTCTTCCTATTGGGTATTAAGAGTGAATTTTATCCTATTGATCTAGTAAAAAAGATGAGCAGAAACTAAGGGACACACACCCAGGGAAATCAAGAAGTGTTGCAGCTTCATGCCTAAGATTTTGGACATTACACAAAAAGTTGTTACTGGTATCAGTCTGGGAGATATCTATAACACAGTAAAGAAAAGAGCCCTTTAGCTTGAAGAACCTGAGAATTTGGGGGACTTCCCTGGAAGAAGAATAGAGTTGAGACAGGAGTAGAACTTAGGGTAGAAGGCATGCATTGAAAGAGGCATGCTCACTTGTATTCAGAGTAACAATAGACTTCTTTATTGTGGACATAAAAACTATGACTACCCAACTTAAAATTACCTACTAGCAAAGCTTGACAATGAATATAACAGAATGAGGCATGGGAGAGAAATTTAGCTGCCAGAGTGTTCAGGGTGAATAGAGAGTGTTCTTTATACTTGCTTCTCATTTAAGATGGAGTATATCTAGAAGAGAAACAGGATGTCAGAGTGTTCTGTTCTGCTTTTGTTTTCCTTTCCTTAACTACAATGAAACTAATTACTAACCTTATGAAGTTTGAATAGAAAAATATTATTCTTACATTTTTTTCATGGAAGGAAAGGACAGAAATGACCAAAGATAGCCAGAAAGGTTTTGAAGTGATATTTTGAAGAAGAAAATATCACTGCTGCAACAAGAGACAAGGTAGGCCTGAAATCCCAGAATTCTGGTGGTGTGGTAGAGAGAGTGTTTGAGTCCAGGAGTTGGAAACCAGCCTGATGCCAATATAGCTTACAGAAAGCTCTCAAGAAAACTAGGTCAGGAATATTCTAGTGTTGATAGAAATGGACATGAGGGAGTGTACAGGGATGTTTTGTTTTTTCATAAAAGGAGGGGAAATTTTAATAATCTGTGTTCCAAGGGGAGGGCCAGGGACTTTTTCTGATATAAACAACTACCACAGAGGAAAAGGAGTAGATAAAAGAGAAAATAACAGTGACAAGTAAGAAGATCAGCTTTTCAGTTCTAGAAACCTCTATGAACATTTATCATGTGGGGCCCTATGCTGGGCTCAAGATTTGGTGATATATAGCCCCTTTCCTTGGGAAATTCACATTTAATGAAAAAAAACACCCAAGATGACTGGCTGAAAGTGGTAATAGCATAATCACATCATGGTTTTCAGCACTGTCTGCTGTACTTAACATAGGTGTGGAGAAGACATTGAGTTGGAGGCTGTCCCAATTCAGATCTGTTAACCAACCCCATGGGTTTGTTCAGGTCAGCATTTAGCTTCATGAACAGGATGCCAACTGAGAAAAGAGAAAATACACAATAGCAGCAGGCACTGTGCCCACATGGGGCATGGAAATGGTGTGGTAAGGTACTTCTCCAATGGAGACCTCAATTTGAAGACCAGTGAAGGGATAAGAGGCCAGAGGGTGATCTCTGTGGTTGGTCACTGAGACCCCCTGAAGGAAAGGAATAAACAAGGCATGCTGTGATGATGCAATAATGACATGTTTATGTCACAGTATGATCAAAGCAATCAGGCAGCCTGCAAGGCAGCAGTGGGGGAGTGGACTGCCCAGGAAACTAATATCAAAGCATGTAAAGTCCTGATCATCCACAGATATTACTCTGTGCAGCAGTCCTGATTCTAAACTCAAATCCACAGAACTGTCTTACTTGGAATGCTGTGTCCTTTCAGTGCTACTTTGCAATGAAGATTCATTACCTTTTCTTAGCATTTCTCCTCTTTGGCCTGCTGTCCAACTCAGGTAAGACCTTAGTGACAGACAACAGTGAAAGCAAGTGAGAACTTGGTGTAAAGTAACACACTCATCTCTGACAACGTATTTCAGTACACACTCAGTACACATTTTGGTTAAATGGATGTATTCATCTTTTTTTCAAGTTGCTCCTTAAACGTAGAGTAGAACATGGGGAATTGTAGGAGTTTCTAGTTTATATAAAAGTTCTCAGCTCAGTTCTGGGGTAGTATCTTACATTATTTACAATTAAGGGAACTAAGAGTTTGTTAATCACGTCTTCATTTTAGTTCCCTTATCTTTCTTTTGGTGTCTCTTTATTAAAAACCATTTAATTTTTAAAAATTATGTGTATATGTGAGCTGGGACCAAGGAATGCTACAAACATAAGTGTCCAACAAAACCAGCAAAGGGTATTGAGTCCCCAGAACAAAAGTCACAAGCCTTTGTAAACCACCAGATGTGGGTGCTAGGAATCAAAGTCGGGTCCTCTTCAAAGGTAGTACAGGCTTTTAACTTGAGTCACTTCCAGTCTCATAGTGCCTCTTTTTCATTCCATCCACTCAGTAAGCTTTTTATTTCTATTCAAAGTATCTTTAATGAGAAAGAATATGGTTTATAAGTTTATATATATATATATGTGTGTGTGTGTATGTAGATAGACATAAGTACATATGTAACAGTAATAGCTAAGGAATTAGATGCCATGAATTTGAGAAGTATGAGAGGGTAGATGAGCAATCGGAGAGATGAGAGAGGGAGTAGAAATGATATAAATACAATATTCATATATGAAACTATTGAAAATAAAATATATCCAAAAGAATAAAAATAAAAATTATTTTTAAAAAATCTATGAACTTATTAGATATAAAAATCCCAGGCTCCCAAGAAGTAATAAGGGTCTTATAAGATTAAGAACAAAAAAGAAGAAATGGAGGTAGGGAAATATCAGAAAGCTTAAAATAGTGGATGTCTGAAGCTCTGGGAGAGAAGAGGGATGTGTCAATGATGGCTCATGTTGACTGACTAGGGGATGAAGCCAGCGAAATGATTTCATTTAATGTTAATAAGATGCCTAAGTATAAATAACCTAGCACAGATATGAGAAAGTTGTGGCTGAGAGCCAAAATGTCAGGACCTTCCAAAGGACACAGACATTTCAAGTTAAGTAAACATATAACTACTTCAATTTTCCTTCCATCTCTGTTCTTTCTCTAACTCTTGCATGTCTGGTGCCCTGTTTGTGATGGTGAAAGCAAAGAGCTGTGTGTTGGTGGAAGCAAAAGGCCACTCCAAAACCATTCATCCCAGTTTTCTCATTTTCTAATCCTTTTTTTCCACCTCTTCCTCTTAATAGTCCTCTTTCTGTCTTTCTCTTCTTCTTCTTTTTTTGTCTCTCTCTTCTTAAGCCTAATCATATGAGAAAGCTTGAAAACTTCAAAAAAATGAAAATTTTGAAGGTGAAAGGTTATTAAGAAGATGCAAACAGAGAAAAAAGCAACTTAGAAAACAGCTTTGGAGATGGATGATGAACTGGAGAGATGACTCACCAGTGAAGAGCATTTGCTGCTCTTTTAGAGGACCCGAGTACAGTTCACAGCAGCCCCATCAGGCAGCTCACAAACTATAGCTTTAATACCTTCTTATGGCCTCTTTGGGTATTGCATACATGATGCAAATACAGGTAAACACACACACATAATTTAAGATAAATAAATAAACTTAGAATGATGATGATGTTATATCCCAAAATGGTCCATGACAGAAGTAGATGATAATGAAATGGAGAAGTCCTTCTGGTGGATTTTATAGATGGAATGGTAATGGCCACTTTCTGAGAAAGACACCTGAGCTGTATGAACCAGTCAGTGGTCCTCATCTACCTGGAATGACGTAACTTTCAGCATGGCAATGTTCAGGGCTGAACTTCCAGTATTGATCCTGCAGGCTTACCCAATAATGCTGGGCTTATTCAGTACACAAGCAAGCCAGTCATTGTGTTTTAACTGTGTTGTCACTGTGAGCTATTTTTCCCACCAAGCTTGATTTTGAAATCATTGATAGAACTTTGTGAACAAATGTGTAAGCAAATACCTTTCAAGATCTTTGTTGTTATTATTTGTGTTTGATTTTAGGAAGTGAAGATGCTCATGGTGTAACTAGTATCCTGGACTGTAAAAATCAAATGTTGTGTAATTCCGAAAATACAAATGGACACTGCTCTGATGTTCAGAAGGTGGGGCTGTGTGTCTTACGTCTTAGTCAAACTCAACAGCCACAGATCCTGTAGCCGGGAATTCTAGATGACCAATTCCTTTGATGCATTAAATAAGAGAACCTGTTTTCTGTCCTTTATTTTCTTAGTGACACATACAAATGTTTATTGCTAGACAAAGGTTTAACAATGAATTTTCTATGTTAATGACAAGCTATGAGAACTTCCATGTTTTCTTTAATTGCAGCAGGTCAAGAAATAGTTAGGAAACCAAAAGAAGACTTACCATGCTTGTGGTATTGGGGAGGATTGGGGCAGGGGAACAGGAGAGGGAATATTAGAGAAGACAACTACAGACTGGTATATGCATGAGCTAGAAACCAGGGCCAAGGGAAGATTAAGTATTTTCACTAAATGTGGAGGATTGCCCCCAAGGTTTTCACATTTGGATAATAATTAACCAAGCCTTCGAACAGGTTTTGTTGTTCTATTAGTGAGTTACACAATAGTACTTGCATCACACAATGCTCTTCCTTCCTCTAATGCTACAAACTACATAAGGCAGCAAAAATCTGCTGAGGAAAAGTACCCCTGAGCCTGGACATCTGGGCATTGCTCCAGTACCTACAATAGATATTCCTGCTACCCATAATCAGGTTATTTTTTTCAAACACTAAACAATCTTTAACTTGCTGAAAAAAATAGTTTACCCATCAGAAATACCTGATATTCAAATACAAAGCTAGTTGTTGGAAAGTGATATTTTTATTAACATGAATAATCTCAGGCAAATATGGATGGACTAGTTAGTACTCTGGCTCAGAGCTAATGAGACTTTTGGAAAGGGTCATAAGTATATGCAGTGCTGAGTTGGAGAGCCAAGGAGTCCAAAAAACTGCATTAAAGAGATATAAGTTTGAAATGACACACTACATCTACTAGCACAAGAGCATGGCAGAGGAAGCCAGCTAACTTTGAGTAAAATTTTGGAGCTGACTAGTTTCTACCTAAGTAGACATGAAATTATAGGCAAATATAAAGAGAAACGGCCTGCAAGACATATAAATTGTGAGCCCGATTTATAACAGCACATGTAGAAAAACTATCACTCTATCACGTTACAAATGTAGATTAAAGGATGCTTTAGCCTTCTTTTATGAAAAAATCTTTAATAATATGTGTAAGAGAATGGTTCACATTGTAGTGAGTCCTTAACCAACTTATATTAATGTGGGAGGTCATTCTGTCTATGTGTGCTTTTATTGGTTAATAAAGAACAGGCTTGGACTATAGCATGGAAGGAGGAAGACAGAGTTAGAGAGATACCATGGAGCCGGTAAGCCACTGCCATGTAGTGATTCACAGATTAATAGAAATGGGTTAAATTAATATGCAAGAATTAGCCAATAAGAAGCTAGAGGTAAGGGGCCAAGCAGTGTTTTAATTAATACACTTTCTGTGTGGTTATTTTGGTTCTCGGTGGCTGGGACAAACAAGTGGCCCCTCTTCCAATATATTAAGACTTCACAATGACACCCAAAGGGTTTGAACATTGAACTTAATAGAAATATATTCACAAATGTGAACTTTATTTTGGGGTAGCCAGAAATAGAGTTTTGAATTATCTATTTAGGAAAATCCTTGAGTTCCTATTTTTAGTGCTTGTTCCACAGATCATGGTACTGTTTAAGGAACTGTCTGATCCTAAAGAGGTCAGGGTTTATTAAAGGAAGTACATCACCAGGAGTAGAGAAGTCTTACAACAGAGTCCTGTGTTGTTCTTGCTCCTTAGAGCACTGCTCTCTTGCCCACATTATGGGAACAGTCACAGTCATGTGCTCCTGTTGCCAAGAGCTGAATTGTTTCACCATGAGTCAAAATACAAGCTTTCTCCTTCCATTAAGTTAAGTTTGCTACATTTTATGTCACAGCAGTACAAAAGTAGTGAATAAAAGTGTATGTCAACAAATTTATGCTTGAATTTATAGTATCTAGGTGACATATGTTAGGCATTATTTGTTCATTTTCTAATCAAAGTTTACTCAGTCATAAAATGATTTTAAGTTCCCAGCTACCATAAGCTGCATCCTGAGATTACCCGCTAACAGAAAAATTTGTTACAATACTCTGCCTAACATCTCTGGAATGAGCTATAAACCTAGTGCAATGGAAACTTCCAGCAATCTATGAGGGTGACATTAGCTAAGACAGATATAAAGTCTGAATTGTCCATCTCCTGTAACGAGACAGGACTTCCAGTGGGTGGACTGGGACACCAACCCAGTGACAAACCTTTTGACCTACAATTTGTCCTCCCTGCAAGATGTTCTGGAGTAAAGAAATTGTGAGTGACCAATTAATGACTGGCCCAGCTGGAGACCCCTACCCTAAGAGAGAGCTCATTCCTGAGTGCCAAAACCCAAAGGTGTGATACCCCAGAGACCTAGGATTGAACCAAATATGACTGGCAAAAAAAAAATAGCCAACAAAATGATTCCTAATGATAATCTGTTATAGACTGGTGCCTAGCCCAAATGTCATCAGAGAGGTTCGCCCACCAAGTGGTGGAAACAGATGCAGAGACCCACAGCCAATCAGTAAGCTGAGTTTGGCTAATCCTGTGCCAGAGGGCAAGGAAGGATTGTGGGAAGTAGAGGGGTCAAGGATACCACAGAATCAACTACCTGGGGTCATAGGGGCTCACAGAGTCTGAGCCACCAATCAGAGAGCATGAATGGAATGGACCAAGGCCCTCTGTGTATAAGTTATAGTTGTGTATCTTGGTGTTCTTGGACTCCTAACAGTGGGAGCAGGGTCTGTCTCTGACTCTGCTACCTGCCTTTGGAGCCCTTTCATCCTACTGGGTTGCCTTGCCCAGCCTTAATAGGAAAGGGAATACCTCCTCTTACTGCAACTTGATATGCCATGGCTGGCTGATACCCAAGGGAGACCTGCCCTTTCTGAAGAGAAAGGAGGAAGAATGGAGAGGTGGGGAAGGGGTGAGGGGAGGAGCTGGAAGGAAAGGAGGGAGGGGAAAGTATAATGGACTGGAAAAAATATTTTATTTTTAAAAATATAATGTGTCTAAACCAACCAACTGAGCAGCCTTGGGACTTCCTCACTACAGCCAAGAAAGCAGATATTCTAACATTGACTCTTTTAACCAGACTCTAAAAACAAATGATAATACTTACTCTTAAATTAATCCAAGTTTACTGGAATATGTGATGTATTTTCCAGAGGGTCTCAGCTTAAAAACAGCTCTTTAATTTTAATTTTCTTTGTCTCGTTTATATAGCAATGCTATCTGTACTTAATATATTATTCCTTATTAGTGTCTGAAGTAATAAGATACAGTTATCAAACAAACTAACAAAATTCTTATCTAGTATTGATGAGGAAAGCTAGTAAATGCTTTTGGAAAAACTATCATTGTAAGAAGCATTAAATGTTCAATTGTATTTCATTGTTTTCTCATTCCCATGGTTTTATGGATAATGTACAAGTATATAATATTTATATGTGTGTATGCATATGTTCAATATATAATATACATAGTTTTATATATAGGCTACAGTGGGAATATATGTTCTAAGACAAAGAAGGTTGGAAGCCCTTTGTGATAACTATTAAGAAGTACAATTTTGCACTTAAGATGTCACCCAAAATACCATAGAATTCCTATTGTTCTCAAGAATTAGGTAAAAAGACAGACTGATAACAATGAGTTAATGAGAAAATGTTAATACCGTAGCCTGTAATTTCAACCCTAGCTTCATTTAGCATTAGAAATATAGGTGGACATGAAACAGATCATTACATTCTTCCCTTTTGCTTGAGCCCTTGTGTCTGACGGTAGATGTTGTGTGGAGACATGCACATCATCTCTCATTGCAGTCAACTCCTTTACTGCCACAGCCACCTGGGTGTCTCAGACATTTCAAATTCATTGCATTCCAACTAAACTCATGCTGCTTTCCCTGATCCTCATTAGGTTTCCTATAAGGAAACAATGCCATTCCCATACCAATGGTAATTGAGAGACTTTCCATGGCTCTTAAAAACAAGCCTCTGCCAGTGTTTATGAGGAAAGTATCAAATTCCAGAAATTAGCATGATCAACCTAGACAATTTATTAGAATTCTTTCTTTTCTTTAGAATTTTATGTTATTACATTGACCTACTTAAAATACTTAACCAACTGGAAACATATCTGACCCTGATATTCCTTTATTTCAGTTTTCTTGCCAAAGAAGCTTGTTGTGGGTAGTAATAATATGAAATTTGTAGGAAAGTCAAGTTTCTGAAATGAAAAGTAACCAGTCTGTATTGTAGTTTTACTGATTATAATTATCCTACCAATTATTCTGTGGTAGATGCAAAGGAGAGTTCATTATTCAGCAAAAAAAAAAATCACTGTAATATATTCATAAATCAAGGAGTTACATGGCTAAATGGTTAAACAATTTGAGTGTCTTTGGTTGTGTTCTTCTATGCAAAGAGAACAGAAGGAGCAAAACAATCCTCAGTGACTACCGGTAAAGGTAGTTTTAGTCCTTAGAGCTATATATCAAAATCCAGCTTTTCAGATTGGAGGAAGGAACCATCTGAGCAAATGAACTTCTTCCAAAATGATTTCTAGTAACAAGTTCATCTGCCTGCTGTAGCCTGGGCATGTAAAGAGGCTTCAATGTGCCAGCTCTCCTGTGGAGACCCTTAGGGTGTTGCTGATTTTAGAAGCAGTCAGGAAATTTTTCTTCTTCCTTTTCTCCCCCCCCCTTCTTTTTCTCCAGAGAATTTTTGTTTATTCACATATTCAGGCTGGAATACCTTCTGGTTGATGTATTTGCTTCTTCCTGAATATATTGAAGAGGTTGAACTTTATCTACACAGAGTGCTTGAATGTACATTTTGAACTGATACTGAATATCTTCTCTGAGGATACCTACCCTTGGAATGCCAACTGGCACTCTTTGAGAGCATTTTAATGATACAATTCCTTCTGATCTCCAAGTCCCATAACAGACTGACACTCCCATGCTTGTGAGACAATTGGTTTCCAAAGGCTTTCTAGAACACATAACCCAAGGCAGAGGTGAACCCCTAGGCATTATAAAAATAAGACTTTCCTAACTAATAGGACTAGCCTAACAAATCATCTTTTAAACCACGAATAACTAGTAAATGTTAATTGGAGGCTTAGAAATTGCCTATCTTTATTAAATGCCATTAATTCTGTTCCCCTGGTTTTGTAGAACAGAATAACAAACTCATTAAATTTATGAGATAGCACATAATTACAGGGTTGTTAAAACTGTTCTGAAGCTGTGGTTTTAATTAGCAAATTCAACATACTTTGCAAATAACTTATTTTCATAAATTTTTAAGTAATGCTGGTGGCAATGATGCTTTATGGATATATAGATAAAAATAGTTATTGTCATGTTGATGTCTAAGAACACATCACTAAATACTTAATGAAACATATTACCAAAACTCTCCTGTGTCAGATCACTAGCCGAATAAATACACATACTTGGAACCCTGCTTCATGGTTTGTATGTCAGGCTCAGGGTCTTTGCTGCCTGGGTTTTCCTGACAGTGGCAATGGTACTTTTTAAGAAACAATTGACTCTCACAATGCATCACAAGGCTACTCTATCACTTCAACATCTGGATTTGCTTTAGATGTTGATTTTAAATTTACCATAAATTTCTTGACCATTTCCTAACCCCATTGTTAATTTTAGCTGGGATTACAAGTTATAGTGTGAGATATTGACATTTGCAAATAATACCTTCATCAGATATGAGTATTTTCCATCCATAATTGAACATATTTAAAATATCCATGTATTTAGTCAGACTACCATGAACATAAATTTTAAGTAAAAGAGTATCTCTAGCCCCAGTTCCTGTTCCAGCTTTTCCAATTTTATGTATTCCTCATAGGATTTATACTCCTCAGTGACACAATTTATTGGCATTTAGCAGGTATTCAGTTGTCGATGCTACAACACATAGTTTTCTAGTAGTAGATGTCTGCCTGTTACAGAAGATGGTGACTTGGCCGAACCGCATCATTCCTCTCTTGAAAAATCACATTCTTATAGAGCTCAATTGCAAATAAACATCCCATTTTCAGATCTCAGTATTACATTTTTTGGCTAAGCCGATTTTGATTATTTACTTCGTTATGAGCCAGTCATTACTCAGGGTTGAATCACCTATAATCTGTTATCAAAACATTCCACCTGGGCAGCTTATTATTTTTCCTAGAGTTAATCATGCCATGGTATTTTGTTTATGTGGTTGGTTTTTATCTATAGAACACTTTACATAAGATTAAAAATAGTGTTGATCATATATCGGTAGCTCTTCTTTTTTATTTGTATTAGTTTTTTTGAGAATTTTGTATATCATAGGCCCTGTGTTCCCACACAACTCTCCCAGTTTCACCTTACCCTTTCCCTTACCTAACAAACTCTTTATCATTTTTGAAAACCCACCAAGTCGAACTTGTTCTATAGTAGGTTTTTGTGACAGTTTGAATGAGATGCTCCCCCATAGTCTCAGGCACTGAATCCTTGGTCCCTGATTGATGGTGCTGTTCCAGATGTTTAAGAGGCCTTGTTGAAGCATGTTGCTAAAGGTAGGTCTTGAGAATTTAAAGACAGACCCACAGCATTTCAGGTTCACTCTCTCTGCTTCATGTTTGAAATTCAAGATGTGAACTCTCAGCTTCCTGTTTCGTTCCACATGTCTACTGTACCATCTTTTACTTTGACCCAATGGAACTACAAGCCAGAATAAAATTTTTATTTCATAAGTTGTATTGGTCATGGTGTTTAAGCCCAGAAATATGAAACAAACTAATACAGCTTCCACACCACTTTTTGAAGGGTCTTTAGTGTTTTTTTCCTTCCCTGTCAATTCCTTCCTCTCCTCTGCCCTCTGATTCTCTGATTTAACCCTTTCTGACTATTTTCTCTTAACCTTTATTTTTTCTCTTTTTTTCTTTATTTAAAGAATTTTTTGAATAAAATTTTTTCTCATTTTACATAGCTCTCCCCATTCCCACTCCCTCCCCTGCTCCTGCCCCACACTTCTTCCTACCCCATCCCCATCCACTCCTCAGAAGAGGTCAGGCTTCCCATGGGGAGTTAACAAGGCACTTGCTTGCTTCAAGGCAAAACCAAGCCTCCCCGACTCCCTCTGCCTTATATTTAAGCTGAGAAAGGTATCCTGCCAAAGAGAATGTGCTCCTAGATGCCACTTCAAGGCAAGGAATAAATTCTGGTCCCACAGCCAGTGGACCCACAGAATGCCCAAGAATTACAACTGTCCTCCACATTCAGTGAGCCTACTTTGATCCTATGCAGGTTCCACAGCTGTCAGTCCAGAGTCAATGCACTCTCACTAGCTCAGGTCAGCTGTGTCTGTGGGTATCGCCATCATAGTCTTGTTCTATTTGCTCATATTATCATTCCTCCATCTCTTGGACTGGTCTTTGGTAGCTCGGCCCTGCACTTCACTGTAGATCTGTGTATCTGTTTCCATCAGTTTCTGGTTGAAGGTTCTATGATGACAATTAAGGTAGTCATCATTCTGATTACAGGGGAAGGCCAGTTTAGGCATCCTCTCCATTGTTGCTTAGAATATTAGCTGGGGTTATCCTTGAGGATACCTGGGAATTTCCCTACTGCCATGTTTCTCACTAGCCCTTTACTGAATTCCTCAATCAAGATAACACCTTCTTTTCTCTCCCTCACTATTCTTCACCCTTCTTGAACATCCCATTCCTTCATGCTCACATTCTCCTTCCCCTTCTCCCCTTCCCCCTCTCCTTCCATTCTCCCTTCTCTCCCCACCCTCATGCTCCCAATTTTCTCAGGAAATCTTGTCTGTTTTCCCTTCCCAGGAGGAATCCATGTATGTGTCTCTTAGGTTCTCATTGTACCTAGCTTCTCTAGGATGTGGACTATAAGCTGTTTATACTTTGCTTTATGTCAGAAAGTTAGGAATAGGCCATGGTGGTAGGGATTTAAGGGGAAGCAAGATATAATGAAATTCTTATAAAGGACATACCACAAGGACATATGCTCAACTGAGTTGATAGCAAAACTATTCATAATAGTCAGAACCTGGAAACAACCTAGATGCCCCTCAACAGAAGAGTGGATAAAAAATGTGGTACATTTAAACAATGAAGTACTACACAGTGGTGTAAAACAATAATAAAACAGTGATAACTTAAAGTTTGCACACAAATGGTGAAATTAGGGAAACCATCTTGAGTGAGGCAACTCAGAATTAGAAAAAAAAACACAGTATATATTCTTAAGATGTGTAGCTTGTGGCAAATGTAGTGTTATTAATAAAAGAGCTAGAGAAATTATCTAGTCTAGATTTCTCTTGGTAATTGAATAAAAGAAAAACTGATGGTCAAAAATTTCCATGTGATGAAATAATTTTATGTAAAGATACATAATTATTGTTTCTCTTAGCTGTTGGGCATGGATGATTATGGAATAAACTATTACTATTTACATATTTGAAAGAATATTTAATAGAGACAAGGCTAATGAAGAAAGGGTATCATTTCTCTAAGCAAGTGAATAAATATAGAAGAGAGGGAGTGAGCTTTATAGCAGACACATAGTTAAAATTTGTGAAAGACATTAAAGTATGAGATATAGTCACAAAGTAGGAGGTGAAGAAAGGAAGGGCTAATAATATGGTGTTATGGTTGGCAAAAAATGAAGAGAAATGAGTAAAAAAAAGGTAGATATGGACAGAAAGAATATATGAGGACCACTGTCTGATTGTAAATACTATGTATAAATAGGCAATAGGCAAGGTTACATTTTATTTCTTTCATCTTTTTAAAAATTTTCTTCTAGTTTATTTTTTTGTATCTTATTTATTTAGTATTTGGTGTAGGAGGTCCTTCTTTCTATGTGTTGCTTGTATTGGTTAATGAAAAAAGAAACTGCCTTGGCTTGATAAGGCAGAACTTAGGTAGGCAGAGAAGATAGAACTGAATTCTGGGAGGAAGAAAGCAGAGTCAGAGAGATGCCTTGGATCTGCTGTCAGAATAAGACATGCTGCTGAAACTTAGCAGGTAAGCCACTACCTCGTGGTGCTACACAGATTAATAGAAGTGGGTTAAATTAAGATGTAAGACTTAGCTAATAAGAAGCTAAAGCTAATGGTCCAAGCAGTGATTTAATAAATATAGTTTCTGTGTGGTTATTTCTGGGCTAAAATAGCTGGGTGGCCTGGATGAACAAGTGGCCACTCCCTACAACAGTTATTGGTACCTGAGAGGGACTAAATTACTGCTGTTCCCCAAAGAGTTTCTAGGACTAGAAATGATAACAAAATTGGATACCCACAACGTTAGGGAATGAAAGAATGACAAGTGGAAGGACATCAAGATTTCCTCGTGATTCACTTCAGGTTACTGAAGGGAACTATGAGGTTCAAAAGGCTTGAGCAACTCCCACAAAGAAGCCTCCTGAGAGTACTCATCTAGCTATACACCTAAGTTCCTGCCCTTTCTTATCTTGGTGTCTTTGAAACAACAGAGTCAGCTTAAAGCTTTACTCTCTCCTGGTTTATATATAGCTCAACTGAAAAGTCCAATAGGAAACTGTAGAGTCTTTTTTCTGTATGTGTACATGTAGTAGACCAATGCACATAAAATAAGTTAAATAAACCATAAAGAATATTTAAAAATGAGCTGAGTATTTCAGTGAATACAGTTTATGTGTAATTATTTCGAATGTAAGCTAGCTGGGACCAAAAGCAGCCCAGGGTCCGGGAGCCTGGCAGGACAGAACAAGGGGCCCACGCTCATTACTACATGTACATATATGGTGTATTTATGTATGTGTGTGTGTACATGTTGGGAGAGGGTGTGAATGAATGAAGAAGCCTGAGAAAGGTATTAGCTGTACTCCTCTTTCACTCTCTGTTTTAGTCCTTAGACAGGCTTTCTCACTGACCAATACCTCATCATAGAGAGACTTCAGACCTCAAGAAAAGATTTTATTGTTACTACTTCATTGTTAAATTTGAACATTAAACTATTTGTCTCAGTGTTTTGGATTAGTAATGCTAGGATGAAATGGATACTTCTCTGGAAATGTGCATTTTTTTAAAGAATCTAAAATTGTGATACATGACTTGTAGCAATACAAATGTTGACTATAATCATGGTTGGAACTTTAGGAATGAATGTCTGTGGTTTGTGCAGTTTAACACATTAGTATGAGACTATTCATGTAAGACTGGCTGAAGGAGACAAAAATGTATGGCTTCTGTCCTATTGCCTGTCCTTGTTAATGTTTCTTTTTATTGGGGTGAAGCCAAGAGATGTGTTCTTTCATACTTAAGAATTAAGTTGATAAACTGAAAATTTTACAGAATCCAAGAACCCATGGACAGGAAAATGCAAATCAAGGCAACTCTGAGATACCATTTTACAGAAGCCAGAATGGCTATGATCAAAAACACCAATGATAGCTTATGCTGAAGAGGATGTGAAGTAAAAGGAACACTCATCCATTGCTGGTGGGAATGCAAACTTGTGCAACCATGTCAGAAATAAGTTTCTCAGAAAATTGGGAATTAATCTACTTTGGGATCCAACAATAGCACTCTTGGGCATATACCTAAAACCTAAGAAAAACATGTAGATTCATCTGGAAAGTCAAAATAGACAAGATTGACTAAATTTGGAGCATGGGTGGGGGTAGAAAGGAGGGTGGAAGGGGAAGAGGAGGGGCGAAGCAAAATGGAAGGAGAACTTGAGAGAACAGGATAGTTGAGGTGGAGGAAGGACAAAGATGAGAGCAAGAAAAGAGATATCTTGATTGAGGGTGACATTAAGGGGCTAGCAAGAAACCTGGCTCTAGAGAAATTCCCAAAAATCTACAAGGAAGACCCCTGCTAAGACCCTAAGCAATAGAGGAGAGGGTGCCTGAGCTATTCTTGCCCTGTAGTCAGACTGGTGAATATCTTAAATATCACCATAGAATCTTCATCCAACAACTGATGAAAACAGAGGCAGAGACACACATCAGAGCACTGGATTGAGCTCCCAAAGTCGAGTTGAATGGGACGAGTGAGAATATGAGCAAAGAGGTCAAGACCATGATGGGTACATGATGTGGGATTCCACTCTTTACGCTGTGAATACCATTGGTTAATAAAGAAACTGTCTTAGGCTTGTGATAGGGTAGAGTAGAGCTAGGCAGGGAAAACAAAACTGAATGCTGGAAGAAAGGAGGCGGAGTCAGGGAAAAGTCATAGAGCCACTGCAGGAGCTAGACATGCCGGAACCTTGCAGGTAGGCACTAAAATGTAAAAATAATGGAAATGGGTTAAATTAAAATGTAAAAGTTAGCCAATAAGAAGTTAGAGCAAATAGGTCAAGCAGTGATTTAATTAATACCGTTTCTGTGTGGTTATTTCGAAAGTCTAGGCAGCTGGGAAACACTGACAGTCTACCTGAGCTAATGGGAGCTCGCCATCTCCAACTGGACAGGGAAGAAGGAACAATCATAGGTCTAAACTAGTTTCTCTGAATGTGGTTGACAATTGCATGGCTGGGACAGACTGAGGGGCCACTGGC
Source organism: Dicrostonyx torquatus (assembly GCA_028555095.1). Classification (NCBI taxonomy): domain Eukaryota; kingdom Metazoa; phylum Chordata; class Mammalia; order Rodentia; family Cricetidae; genus Dicrostonyx; species Dicrostonyx torquatus. Next base: position 6,997,720 of record JAQHUG010000096.1, read on the forward strand.
GGTAGCACAAGAATTTATCCCTACTGCTTGTATTGCCTTTGGGGGAACCTATTCTCTTTGGATGGATACCTTTCTCAGGCTAGATATAGAAGGAAGGGCCTTGGACGGTCCCCAAAGCAATGTGCCTTACTGTTTCTGTGGAGGGGGTGGGGATGGGCAGTAAATGGAGGAAATGGGAGGAGGGGAGGGAGGCGGAACATGGATTGTTATGTAAAATGAAAAAAAAGATTGTTTTCTTTTTAAATAAATAAATAATAATAGTGATTAAAAAAGGAATCTGTCTGCCATTGCAAATCAGCAAGCTCCTATACACACCACACTGTCCTACACGGGAACTGGTATAAATTCTGACCACAGAAGCTCATGCTTTTACGACTTCTCGTCATGAAAGCAGGTTTTATCTGGCGATAGATCCCCAAACCAGACTATCTAGAAGAAAGCCAGTGAGCAACTAACAACTGTTGCTAAAGCTTGCACATTTCCATCTAGAAAATAATGCATTTCCTTGTTTCAGAGAATATCTGAATCCTTTGTGTACAGTTGTGACTTCATTGTAATGTGCATTGTTCTTTTAGTAAATATTCTTTTGGTTACAGGTGTCTATATTAGAGTGATTTTAAGAATTTTATAGGCGTGGTTAGATGTGGTAAGGCATTGTCTTTGTTTTTCTGTAAAATTTGTGTCTGACAGTGCAAGTTTAGGTGCCAAGTGTCATTTTCCTCACCTTAGTTACTACTAACAATAAGTTTTCTGAGTACTTGGCATGTATCAGGTAAAATACAAAAGTCTACATAAGTATTATCACCTCAGTTTTTACAAGAATCCAAGAACCCTAGGAGGTAGTCACTGTCCCCTGTAACTTGTGGTAGATCACTTATAGAAAGAACAGAACTTATAAAACGTGCCATTGTCACCCTGGTATTGTGCAGGTTAACCTTCAAGTCAGTCCTCTGAACTCACTATACCCTCTTAGTTACAAGAGAAGTAGAGGGAAGGAGGGGAATGAATTTCCTCTTTCTCCATTCCATAATTTATATTGTTAGACACAGTGCCTTGACACCCTAACAGAGCATTTTGAGAATGTGTGAGGAGAATTCAAGGACACCACTAATGCTTCTCCACTCCAAAAACAGCAGGGTGTGTTTAATGGCTATCACATAGCAATGCATGCATTTATGCCACTGAAGTGTGAGTTTTCAAGTAGTCAAATGGTGCATTTTATATTATGTACATATGGCTGAAAAAAGAATTAGATTGTTAAGAAAAAGGTTTTCTCATTTACCAGTTAAGTAACAAATGAAAAACAATCTTGTCATAAAACTTTTAAAGTATGTTTTGTACCACAAATTCTTACAACCTGACACAAGAAATATTATTGCTATTTTTAAATGGGAAAATGCATGCCTGGTAGGTTAAATGTCCTTATTAAAAGTCACACTGCTGACTAGTAGAACTAGGAAAAAACATTCAGATCTGTTTGTTTCAGTTTGACCACATGAGGACACTGTTTTCACATCTTTTTTCCTATACAGATTTATAAGATCAAAGTTTGTCCATTTCTGTGAGCTTATACAGGAAAATATGCAAAGCAGATCTGAAGGTTCCCAATCCTTATTGATTCATACTGACCAAGACTGTATTAGAATGTACCTCAGCTGCCAGAACCATGCTGACCCAGACTAGATCTGAAGGCTCTTCAGTCTCACAGATTGATGCTGACCCAGTTATAACATCTATATTGGGGATCCATCAGGCCTAAACATTCTACTGGATGCATTATCTAATCTACTGGTGTTTTCAAATAGATTGGACACTTTAAAAGAGATAGCATTTTGAAAGTGTCAGAGGAAGTCATGCACACTGTTAAGGTTTTTTTCTTGCCAAATATGCTTCTCTCATTTACTAACTAAATAAACAAAACCAGAAGGTCTTATCACATTACTTACAGTATATTTGTACTGTAAAATAATTTTAAAAGATAATAAATAACACATAAAATAATATGCAAATGCAGGGCTAAGTAGGATCACATTTTATTTATCCATCCAATAAATGTCTACTGTGTTGTAGAAATACAGGTGGAAAAAAAATCTTTTCTAAAGAAAATGACCTTCCAGACAGTGGATGTGCACACTAGTTGATAAACAGTTTATCAGATAACAAGATATGCTCTGGAGAGCAATGAAGGCAGAAGGGAGAGAAAAGGAACTGTGACCCAAGGCAGCACGATTGTTGTAATAAAGGGATCAGAGGGGATCTGAGAAATAGAAGCTACTACTCCAGACTTATGATGGTGTACAGATGTGACAAAAAGTATTCAAAGTAAGAGTGCTGAGCATAGAATAAGCCACTCTACATTTTAACCAGATGTTAAATTTACTCCCTTATTGTAAATGTGGAAAGCCAGGACTTGAACTCATGTTTTCTAACTGTAGTCTCTGTCTCATCGTCTCTTTCCCCTTACTATTTCACATGGATATGGACTATACTTTCACTAATGGAAAGATATTGAAGATATTATTCATTGGTAGATAAACCTACACGAAAGGCATAGTTTCCATTTAAAAAATAAACCCTTTTCTGTGATACTTATTTACAGTCAGCTCTGGTTTCATGACTGTCTTATGCATTGGGAAGATCAAGTCTGTGAGGATATGAACTGGTTGCATTAATGTTTAGCTCACGTTACATTTGGCTCTCTTTTAGCCTCTTGGGTTTTTATGTTGTTTCTAAAACTAAGTGCAGGTATGGAGGCATGTTTGGAGTAACTAACATAAGTCACCCTGAAGGAAAAGCCAGAATTCTGGTAGTAATCAAGGCAAATATGGGGAATGATTTAAAATAAAGAGCCTGTTGTGCTATGAGGGACTTTTATATGTAGAAATGCCATATCATTCCTAAATTTAATGGTTTTTCCCTAGAGTAAGTTAAAGGATATGACTAAAGTGATGCCATGAATCAAGTAATTAACAAAAGTATTTTAAAAGATGCCATGAGTATATCACTTTTTACGTTTATTTGGAAAATCAATTACTACACCGTCTTCAAGAGTGGTGATAATGTTAATCAAAACCCTGCAAATTCATGGAATTTTATCTAATGTAAATTTATAGAAACATTACCCAAAAAATATAACCCAAATAACAGGAAAGTATTGTTTAAGAAGAATACCCATTGCAGTATTATATACTTTGGCAAAACTAGCATAAAATTCTAATAGTTAGATTAGAATGAATGCATATTCTCAGCAGTGTTATAACTAGTAGAAATAATAATGGTGACCATCATATTGCCCATAGAAATGCCTGCTTTACCTGAAACTTTAAGTGAAAAATGATTACATAGCACAGAAAGGAGTTCTTTATATCAATATATAATTCATGGAAAAGAGTAAAGGAAAGAATATAAGCTTACTTATAAGTTATTACATATAGTGTATATAATTATAAGCATTTAGGTATATATCCTCTTCTACTTTGCAAGTGTTCTACAATATTTTAAAATAAGATATTTAGCCCATAGCTTACTAATGCTATTCTTCTACTATATACTATATTATAATATATAATATCAGACAAAATGATACGCAAACCCTGCTGGAGAAACAGAGATGGGGGATTCCCCTCTGTATGCTGTGATTACCATTGATTAATAATGAACTGCTTTGAGCCTATGACAGAGCAGAATAGAACTAGGTGGGGGAAATTAAGCTGAATGCTAGAAGAAAGAAGGTGGAGTAAGGAGAAGCCATGTAGCCCCACCAGAGACAGTCTCTGGACGGAACTTTACCTGGTAAGCCACAGCCATGTGGTGATACATAGACTAATTGAGATGGGTTCATTTAGGATATAAGAGTTAGCCAGAAATATGCTTAAGCTATTGGCCAAACAGCATTGCAAATAATATGGTTTCTCTGTGGTTATTTCAGGGCTGAGCAGCTGGGAACAAACAGCCTACCTACAACACAACCCTACAAATTTATCAGAACCAGTTGAGACTGTGGAGGCACCTGGGTGTATTAAAATCCTATCAGGGAAAGCAGGCCCAACAATGTCCCATACACAAAAGACCAAAGAAAAGGTATAATTCTCCAACTTGGATCGCATAGAATAATGGGTTTCTAGCACTGTGATCGTGAAAGCCCCAAACTGAGTTTCCTTCTGATAACTGTTAGACCCATTGAAGATCCACAGGTGGAGATCTCCAGACTGTCCAAGGAGCTTCAGTCTGTCTAGGTCCCCTGTAGACCATTCATAGTCTTCCGCCAATCCACCTACTCTCCAGTCTTGACCCTAACCCATTATTCCTGCTCCTACCTAGTTCTGTCCATTTGCTTCACCCTGACTCCCACAGCCACAGTAGCAGCTTTTTCCCTGAGGCTGGTTGATACTAACTCTATTGCATTTCTCTCCGTGGATAACTCTTAAACTCTGCTGTAGCTTCTTTAACTTGAATTCATTCTATAAACTACATACATTCACATATACATTTACTGTGTGATATGAAAGTTAATATTAGTAATCTAGATTGGAATATAAGACTCTATACCCATCTCATTCAGATTAACAGGGCTGGCAGGATTACCTGGCAAATTAACAACAATGAAGCCACCATACGTTGTGACTATGAGAAGGGGCCTTAATTAACTCTGTTGCATATGAAAATGAGTAGTGATAAAATAAAGGTAATTAAAAGGTACAACAAATTTTTAGAAATCCTTTAGCACAGTGAGTTTTTTATGTATCCTTTTGCCTATTAAGAATTGTGTTGTTGATAGCACTTGATTAGTAATTGTAGGATTTAGATAAGAAAATTAGGACTAATTTCATGACAGAAATGACATTAGGCAAAGGTAAACTATGACAAAGAATAGAAAAGTTGTGTGTGCTTGCATAGTAAGTCAGTATATCTAATACATTTTCAAAGTGTAGTAAACAAAAATACACTTTAAATTTTAAAATTTTAAGACATTTAAATATTTGACTTTTAAATATATTTGAAGGCAATGTTGGAAATATATAATTCTCTGTCTGTTATGGCATGGTTCCCTTGAAGGACTTGATCTAGTAGTTCAGAATAAGGCATGCACAAAGTTTCTTTTTGTTTCATCGTTGGCACCATTGTGAGTCAGAGCCTTTTGGCGTCATGGAGGAAATAATACCATAATCAGCCCAAAGTCAACTTGTGAGAAGTTTTAAATCTAAAAATTTAAGATATCAGAGGCCTTTTGTTACAGTCAGATCCGTTGTCACAAATCAACCTCAAGGGTCTTTCTAGTTCTTTCACCTGGATTAATAGATAGGAAGATATACTTATTCTCTTTGCCATAGTTTTTACCTAAGGTCCTCAATATTAATACCATATTTCTAACCTGTTATTACTGCATAGGACATTTTTGTGTGCTCTAGGATATATATATAGCAGTATCCCTGATGACAATCCAATAGATACTAACAGCACCCAGTGGGAAGAACAGAGGTCTTAGATATGTTATGAAGCTAGGGGTTAGAGGATGAAGTTGCCACAGGTGGGAATCAATGCTTTATTTGTTGGCACTGATGTTACATTTTTCACAAAGCTTTGAGTAGCAATTCTAATCTGATATTTGGTACAGTAGACACAGTTATACTCTCCTAACTTTTTAACGTATCATATACAAGGCATTATAGCCTTTTAATCTTGTACAAGCTGACCAGTTGTTGCCTAATCTTATCTCTCTCTTAAATTTCTTCGTGAAAACGCCAGGCAGATGTGAATGCAGTAGTAGTCTGGCTTCCTCCAGGCGCTTTCCCTACAACTGGAAGCACGATATACATACAGTCGGCACTCCAAGTTCCCACGGGACATTTTCATCCAATGTTTTCTTGTGAGATGATGAGTCACCAGAATTTGAGCTTTCAGTGTCTGCTGCCACATTGCTTAGCTAATTCCATGTTTGGGGTTTTTGTGTACTGCATAATTCTAAGTATCAGTAACTGTTACAGGCTGACATGCAAGGCAAAGTCATCCTTGTGAAGATTAATGGCACAGAAAATAAAATAGCACTGGCAATTTGAAGGCCCACTTTGTATTTGGTCTGAAAAAGAAAAACAAATCTTATGTCTGTGTGTGTGTGTGTGCATATGCATGTGTGGCAAAGTATAGAAAAGAGATGGAGCAGTGAGATTAGTTTTATACTAATAGGCAGCAGTCAGATTTGACTTTCTACGTAGTTCAAGAAGAATAGATTGCATTCTAGGAGCAGTGGGAAAACCGTTTGAGCATTGTAACTAGACAAAGCATCAGGGAGGAAGCGAGCAGTGGAGAAGACAGAGATCTGATTATCATGGAAGAATGGACTATAGGAAAATAATAGTAGATGTGGGATTTCATCAAAAAGTTCTTGAGATGCTATTATTGTTCTCATATGGGCCATATTTAGAAACAGGGTATGATGACGAAGGGATATTTTAGAGATAATACTATTTGGACTCTTCAATTTATTGAATACTTAAAATGGAATAACTAAAATCCAGAATGACTCTTGGGTTTTGCCTTGAGTAATAGGGAATCAGTTCCATTTACTCAGCTGTAAAAGACTTAAGAGAGAACAAGCGATCTATCTTAGTAAAATTAAATCTGAGATGCCATTTAGCTAATTGTGGGGATATTAAGTGATATATCATCTAAGACTTCCAGGAAAATATTAGGAATAGAAATGTTGATTTGACTCATGGGTATTAAAGCTATCAAGAGTCATATACACAAATGAGGTGATTAATTAGGAAATGAAAAGAGTCATTTAGGACAAGGCTGATGCATATGAGTACCCAGAATTTGGACACAATAAGGAGAGCATGTAATAAGATAGACGTCTGACAGGAAGAAGGAGAAAACAGAATCTGAGTGTAGTCAGATTTTTGGGGGCCACCAGCTCAAAAATAATGACACAGAGACTTATTACTTATGAAAACTTGGCCTTACCATAGGTTTGTTTTTAACTAGTTCTTATAGCTTAACCCATTTCTACTCATCTATGTTCTATCACATACCACCCTTTCTACTCCCTCCAGGTATCCTCAGGTCTCTCTCACACACATAAATTTCTCCTCCTACATACTGTCTTTGCTTGAAGTCCCACCTATATGTCCTGACTAACTATTCGCTGTTCATCCTTTTACTATACCAATCACAGCAATACACCTTCACACCATGTACCATATCCTATGACATTTGGGTGTCAGGGATTTATAACAAAAGGAGACACTTCTTTCTTCTAGTGTCCAGGAGTCTCTCTAATAGTGATTTTTGACACACTTCCAGGAGCCATTTCATTCCAGAAGACGTAAGTAGATGGCTTATGAGAGAACACTGATGTTTTCTAAAGGGACTCAAACTTAGCACATCTTAGAGCTCTTACCAGATTAATACAGTGACTGCTTCTTATTTATGACCTCATACTGTTTGAGTCTTATCCTCAAGTCTAAGCAATCCATTATTTTCCAAGAACTATTATAGAAGACTATTCTATTAATTTATATATATAAAATATACATGACTATACAAAGAAAAGCATATGCCACTTGAATATGAGACATCCCAATTTGAGTTATTGAGTACTTGAAGCATCATGCCTACCCTTCAATTGATATTTTGTAATTGCCAAAACTGAGGACTATAGAAGAATGGCTAAAATGTTCTCCATTTCAAGGAGACAAGTATGTAGAAAAAAAAGAGAAAAATTACCTATGCGGTTTTCATATGCACAAAAGTTAATGATCTTTATTGGAGTAGAGAATGCAGAGTTATCAAAACCATTCAGCGCTAAGTCTGGTAATGGAGTCCTTGCTCCAGATAGGTAAACAAATCATCTTATCTTAGTTTTACTGAATTAAAAGCAGAACTGCCCAAGCTTCTGTTTCAGAGCATATTAATAGGTGTGGTCCTAAAACGCTTGCTCCATGTATCTGAACGATTGTGTTCCATACGATCAGGAAGCGTTCAGCCTGATAAGAAGACAAACGACTGGCATCGTGTGTTGCCAGCAAGCTAGTCATGCTCACATGTTAGGCTATAGCAGTAAATATGTGTTTTATGCTATAAATAAACTTTCTATGCTATCTATAACAGTAGTCCCCAGTTGTGGCTTTTGAGATAAAATTTCACTGTTTTGTTCACTGGATGATCTTTGCATTTCAACACCATCAAGGTAGCATTTTATATTTCATATTGGCACAGTTGAGTTTGTCTGTTTTCTTCACTAGGTTTATAAAATGTCTGATTAATAATCATTTCTTGGCTACTTATAGACTTCAACAGTCTTAAAATGGCTGATGTTTTGACACATGCTGAAAAGATGAGAGATTTAGCTGTGGCAATGTATTATAATAAAAAATAAACTCTCACATTCTAAGAGACTGTGATTTTTACAGCTGAGTTAATAATTCTTCCTGAGGTAACCTGACATTGCTATCCTACTGTATACTCAGCCTGCTTGTCTAGTCTGCCTTCAGGGAACAATATAACAAAGGTAACAACCAATCACTCGTGAAAAGATGGCTGAGCAATTACTTGCCACTTGTAGCAGTATGACAGATAAGACAAAATACACGGGAATGTGAAGTAGAGAATTCAAATCAGTGCTCACTCCTGGTTAAATGACACTGGGGGGTGTTATTTCTTTCCTTAATGAGACACTAATGCAGTATTAGTGACTCGGTGTTTATTACTAATGTGTTAATTCTATGCATTAAATAATTTTAAAAGTAATAGTGCTGGAAATAAGATTAATTTTCACCCAGCTAATATAAATATACATAAACACCTGAAAGCTTGGAAGAAGGCATGGGCCTGGGAAGCAGTGTCACATGTCCTTACTTGAAGTTATATCCTGTATCTGCACATAGCTACCACCTAAGTTGAGACCTATGTATTCCCCCAAAGGGACTGTTTCACATTCTGATCTGTTGCACACACCCTTATGGCTTTGGGATAACTTTTCACGCTTTCATTCCTCCATCTGTCTGGTCAAGTTTGCATGCATTATCATCTCAGCCTCTCATGGTTTTCCCTTTCCTGGTAAATATGTTAGCCCTGTTTGCCGTGCCTGGGATGGAGATGGCTTACTTGATGCACTAAGAGAGTTGGTCTTTCAAACTTGAGCAGAATGATTTCACTAAATAAAATAAGTCTTGGTAGTTTACCAGACTGGGAAGGGTCTTTATTTCAAAGTATCATATTTTGAGGGGATAAGAAACATCAAATCTTGACCATCCCTTCTCTTACACCGAGATCTAAATCCTATGCCATGTACAGTAAGTCCCTGTGCCCTATAATATTAGAGACTTTGGGCCTCCAGACATTCTGTATTCACCTAGTACACAATCAAGAGCTGAGAGAAAGAATGTGCCATCAATTCTTCTGTAGCACTTTTGATAATTGATTTTTGGCAGCTAGAATGGCCATTTGTGTTATGTTAATTCTATGGTCACTGTCTGGACCTAATGTAGTTTTCTCAGGAACCCAAGTAGATGTAAAATACTTCTTCCCACAGCCATGTCTTTCTTTATTTCTTTTTACTGAGGTCTGTGTCCCCCATTATTCAGTGATTTCATTTGGATCACCTTAATGTGTATGTATTTTAGAAAGCTCCTACTATATTAGGTTTCCATATCATTCCTCAAATGGCCCTTAATTTTAGCTGTCTCTTCCCATATTCCCTCCCTTGATCCTCTCTTCCCTCCTTCCACTTGCTCCTCCCATTCCAGCTCCTCCTTCAGTTCATCCATAACTATTCTATTTCCCTTTCCTAATGAGATCTGTCCTTCCAGGCCCTTACTCTAAACCTAGCCTCTCGAGCTCTACAGATTGTAGATTGGTTATCATTTCATTTTTTCCAAGCTCCAGAACTACAAAAATGGAGAAGTTTATGTGCTTGGTTTGTCCCATAATAAAATACATAATTTGAAATATGAAAGATGTATCCATGTTCTTCCTCAGGACATGTAAAAATTTCCTAAAACACATGATTTTTTTTTTCTCAACATGAGCAAACTTTCTATAAACTGAGTAAAGAAAATGGTCTGATGCCCACCATCCAGGATGGAATACCAGGTTACACTCAGGAGTGAAATTATTCCTGCCCTCCAGGTGATTATAGTCCAGAGAGAGGAGGCAGGAAATAGAAAGGATAAACTCCACAACCTATTTGAATGAACAGGATTAAAGCTGAGAATCCTTCAGTAGGATGCAGTGACTCTGGCTCTTGAAGATGGGAGCTTCACACTGCATTCTGTTGTATATGAGAAGAACAGATTGCTGATTGTTTGGGGCTAGGATTTTTTTCTTAAGCAAAATATTTTTGAAATGTTGCCTGAAATTCAAATTTCGCATAAAATATCTGGGCTTCAGAGAGAAAATAGCATAAATATTTGGCACCCCAAGTGCCTATTGTTGTGTGGTTAGGAATCTGTAATTTCTCCTTGATTTACACTTGAAGGGAAAGATTTCCATCTCCTATTCAAATGGAAAATTCTCACTGAATTTTCACAGTTGTCTCTCCTGCTTTAAGCTCCCAGCTTATTTTACCCTTGCTCTTTCAAAATGAATTTCGTATGTGCAAATTACTAGCTATGTGTGCTAAGTAGGCATAAACCGTACAGTGTGGGATTGTCAAGATACACTTAACCTAGATAGCAGTTTCATGGGAACAAAAAGTTAACCATGGTATTTTATTTACTAGACCAAGAAAAGTTTCTAAGTTTAATTTAACTCCGTATCTTTTGATGGTTGTGTTCTTAATGTCTTGTTAAGATCTTTGGCACTAGAAATTACAATTCCAAATATTGTTTTTATTTTTTTATTTTTTTTATGGGGCAAAATTATTATTTTATTATTTTTCAGTTTTTGTCTCAGGCATTTTGGTCATAGCTTTGCAAAAGTTACTATACAATTAATACTTTGAGATCAAGCTGGGCATGGCAACACATGCCTTTTATCCTGGGCAAAGGCAGGTGGGTCTCTGTGAGTTCAAGGGCAGCCTGATTTACATAGTGAGCTCCATGACAGCAAGGGCTGTAGAGAGACCCTGTCTGAAAAATTTAAAAAAAAAATGGTCTCATTTCTTTTTTTTTAATTTTTATTGTTAAAAGAAAAATTTACATTTACTCCCCTTGTTCCCGGCCCTCCCGCTCCCCCACTACCCCACTGCCCTCCCCCTGCTTCCTTATGATGGTGCAGGATACCCTGTCCTATGGGAAGCCCAAGGCCCTCCCCCCTCCATCTCAGTCATCTAACTTAATTCTTATGCAATCAATAAATTGGCCAAGTCGTGAGAAGAAAGTAACTAACTACATTTATCTAATCTTCAACCCAATCAAAGATCTGAGAAGGGAAATAACATTACCTGAGTGATTGGGAAGTGCAATCAAACAACTTCCAAAATATGTAACAAGTCACAGAGACAGCTGGCTACCTGGGCAATCACCCAAAGTCACATTTGCAGTGTTGAAGCAACCAACTTTGGCTAAGGCCTAGCATAACTGACAGATTATTTTTAAAGGCAAGGAAATTTTCAAAACCATCTTACCCTGTCTTGGCAGGATTTGACAGTTTTGCTTATCCATTTCCAGCTTTTATGTATTTTGTCAGTAGTTGAGGTATGGGCAGTTCCTTGCCCAGAGGCCGGTTTTGCCAAGAAGAGGACAAGCTCCAATTGGAGTGTCTTTGGCGCTCAACAGTCTCTCGGGAATAGATCGGTGTAGCCAGGAGTGTTTGTGTCTCTTTACCACAGAATTCTAGGTTAGATTAAATGCCATTTTCTACAGCTCTTTGAAGAGGTTGAAGACTATTCATACAGAATATAATCTCTATGTATCTAAAGAACCTGATTAGTCTAGCTATAAGTATGACAAACATAGATGACTATTGATCTACAATTCTTAATATCTATATGACTTAAAGACTAAGTGAATAAACAACTGTGTGATAAATGAGGACAATGACCCTCCAAATGTAAACAATTAACAAGTATACATTGCAATATGGTATCAATACATAAACAATATATAAGTATCTTGCATGATGGATGGAGATAGAGCCAGAGACCCAAATATTGTTTTTAAAGCACAAGTTTTTTTTTTCCAGTTTTTACTTTCACTATGCTTCATCCTCTATTCAGATGAAATGCCAATTTCACTTTGTATAAGAAACAAAGCACTCATTCATCTCTATATCCATGGTAGTCTTTGTTTTCTGCAGCCTGATAATTACTGAACTTTGTAAGCATGTGTGTACATATATGTAAAGGGCATAATAAACACTGCTTTCTGGTTACCTGACTTTTCACAGCACTGCTAAAACAAATCTGGGGATAGTAATCCTTGTTCTCTGAGAGGAGAGAAGAACTCAAACCCAAGGATCTCCATGAGTTAACAGGACCCACAGTCCACCAAAAAGTATGTAAGAGATAGAGTACTGTGGAAGGCTACCCACATAGTTAGCAGGTTTATGAACATCTTTTGTGGCTATAAAACCAGCAGAAGGCTTCTCTGAACAGATTTCCTTCAGCTCTTTTATTTGGATATCTGGACAAATATAGCAAGCTGAAGGCTCTCAACTCCAGTCCAAGAATTTTCCTGAGTTTGGCACCAAAATTTTCTTAATCAATAAGTAAGTATTCTGTAGCCTTGATGTTCTGGGATTCTATGTACAGGGGATAAAGTAATAAATTAGATGTGGTCCCTTCTTGCATGTAGCTTACAAGCAAGTAGAAAAAAATTTTAATAAATAATGATACAAATAACTGATTGCACGCTGTTTGAGCAGACACTGCTCTGTGAGTGAAGAACTAAAGAACTTGGCCGGGTTGCTTAAATTGATAATCACCGTTTGTGGAACAATACTTACGGCGATTAATCTGTGGAAGATAGACTGTGAAGTGTACAGGGGAGGACTTCTTTGGAAGAGGGGAGAACATGTGCAGAACTACTGTTATTGCAGGAAGATTTGGGGAACTGGAAGACCTCAAGGCAGTGGTCAGCAGAAGATGGTATGATATGATCCTGGAAAACACCAGAACATTAGAACATGAATTGGTTCTGATGAATTTGAGAGACTTACTTCAAGATGGATGAAAAGCCATCACAGACTTTTAAGAGGTAATATTAAGAAAAAAAGTTGGATACATGCATATACATGTATTAAAATGAAGTACCCTATAAATGGCCCTCCTAGACAACACCTGCTAATAAATAAGAAGTTGAGTGCCAAAAACTGGTTGTTTTATTTTGGAGTTGTTGGCTACTGAGATCCTATAGACTCCCCAGACACTACATGCTATTGCAAATGTTCTTGGTGACCCTCTGGAATGAGATGGCTAGTCCACACTGGTGAACAAACCACACATTTGAATCATAGAACATTGAGAAATAAAGTTGATACTTACCTGGAAACATCACCCCTTGTAGCTAGCTTTAAACGTGCTACAAGGCACTTTCCAGAGGAGAAAAGTAATAATCAATTTTACCCAGCTGTGAACTATGCAATGACAGGACTGACAAGACATGCCCACTGATGTTATAGTTGCATCAATGTCATGGGAGTAGCCAATTACTTTCTGAAAGTATTTAGGTTCTGCCTCACAAAATGGAACACAGACTTGGCACCCTTTTCAGGTACAAGGAACTATGGCTAGATAGGTCTAGGGAAGAACCCACTACTATGATTCTGCTAATGGAAATACTATTAAATTAATTTTTACTGTCTTACTCTTCCCATAGATCAGGATATCACACAACCCTTTCTTTTTGCAGCAGATGGTAATTAATGTGGGGACCCACGAGTGACCAGTTACATAGAGTGAGGTAGTGAGAAAGGTTCTAACCCAAGAGTGACTTTTGTATCACAACTCTTCCTCCAGGGCAAAGGGACTAGTACAGAAGTAGGCTCAGAAAGACTGTAAGAGCAAGAGGTACTGAGTGGATACAAAGAAACAAGAGTGCAGTTGTACGTGTTAACTCACAATGGCTGTGACACACACATAGGCTTGTGCAAACTCAAGCCAGCAAAATCCCAGTATGGTCGGGAGGAAGGGCATGACGTCACAGTCCCATCTGAGGAGTCATTAGCAATTGATAGCTTCTGGAAGAAGAACAGTCAGTCTTGCTTAATAGTAGGAGCCTTTGCAGGTTAACTGCACTCTGGCAGACGTCCAGAGTATATGAGCAGCACAAAGTGGATTTAATTGTTTTAAGAGTGGGAGGAGGGAAAGAGAAAGAATGAATGCGAGATAGGTGCTTAGGAAAGGAAGTATGGAAGAGAGGTGGGAGAAATTGGGGGAGGGTGTATATGATTAAAATACATTGTCTGAACCGATAATAAAAGCTAATAAAAAAATTGGGGTGAGGTGATGTCCAAAGCTCCCCAGACACTTTCTAACCTTAGAATCCATAAGCTTTCCAATCTAATTTTACTTTTAAATAGCATCTATACATATATTTATATTAAAGAATATGATGATGGTTCTTTGTGGACACAAATTTTCAAGTAGGCTAATGTTGCTGAAAATAAAAAAATGTTTGCCTTCCTTTATCTGAAATCCTACTCCTTTTGAGAAAAAAAAATTTTATTGCCAACCCCAGAAGATCTTAGTGTATTTATTTCATATTTAAACTAGTCTTGGTTCTCAAGGAAAACTATAAATTTCTTTCCTGTTCAAATAATGTAGTCCTTTGGTGGTTTCTATATGGGTTTTTGTGATTTTTCTTTATATCCTCGCACTTATGAAATAAGATGGTAGAATCCGCAAGGGCACTTGCGGACATTCATCCACACAACATCAGAAAAATTGAGTCTCACAAACATTTACTTATTGTTTTTTATACCTTAGGTCCCATGTTTACTCTCCTTTATCACTTGTAGATTCAGGTTTGTGTAAACAGATGGTTACCAAGAAACTGTCCTTGACTCTGCTCTTGTCTGTCTAAAATCCGTTTTTTGTTTATTTGTTTTTTGTTTGTTGGTTTTGTTTTTTTCCTTAAAGCTTTCTTAGGCTTTATGTGGAAATTCTTGACAAACATTCAAAGAACATTTATAAATGGAAGTTTTTTGTCTCACCTGGTCCCATAACCATTCAGTCACAAAGAAACACACAGAGGTTTATGTTAAGTATAAACTATCTGCCCTATTAGCTAAAGCTTATTATTAACTATCTCTTACAACTAATATTAAGCCATATTTCTTGTCTATGTTTAGTCACATGATTTAGTACCTTTTCTCAGGGCAGCATTCTCATCTTGCTTCCTCTGTGTCTAGATGAAGACTGAGTCTGTGCCTTTCCTCTTTTCAGAATTCTCTGAGTTTGGTTGCCCCACCTATACTTCTTGCCTGGCTTCTAGCCAATCAGCATTTTGTTAAACCGATATGAATGACAAATATTAACAATGTACAAAGGCATGATCCCACAGTAGGTTTAGGTAGAAAATAATTGTGTGAGATGTTTACATGTGAGGAAGTGTATACCTCAGCAATGATTGACTGAAAGTAACAAACCAATAAGAACTTATTTACCAAAAAAATTGGTTTAACAGAGTTCAGTAGAAACTTGAGACTCCCTGGCAACTTACAGGCCAATCTGGCCAGGTAAGTAGGTATTCTAAATGCAGATCTTTACTTCTTCCTCTGTTCCAACAGATCTAATCCCCAAAACCCATTCCCAGCTCTGCAACAGAAAACCTCCATTCTCTACTCTGCCTACCCTATCTCCAGTGGATACCATGGACTTCCCCCTCCTCACCTCCTTCCTCTAGCTAGTTGTTTTATCTCAGCCCCCAACTCCAGCAGGCACTCCATGGGAACAGGACATTAAAGTAAGGGAATCTGGTAAGCTAACACAGATCTTCAACTCTCCCTCTTTTCCTCCAAGTACAACCAACACCCCAGTCTCATGCCCAGCTCTGTAGCAAGCCTTCTGCTATGGCCTCTTTTCAGTTTTTGCCCCATTCACAGCTAACTAACTAAGCAGATCCTGGTGGAACACCCTGCTTTACTACCTCCAGTGAACCCCATAACCACCATCTAACCATCACCATTCCTAATTGTCAGCCCCTAATACCTAGAAATGCATTGTACAGGAAACCAACAGTGGGCACTTCTAGCCAAGACAAATTCCCTAGCAAGTAACACATAGCCACCACACATTCCTAAAAAAAAACAGAAGGAAAAAAAAACAAGGAATAAAACACCCACTCAACAAAGGCAAGACCAGATGACAGCACCTAGAATTACAAGCTTCCTAATCCCAAATGACTAGACACCAGTGAAAAAAATCAATAATAGCCAGGAAAGTATGTCCAGGCATACTATCACTGCAAGCCCTGAACACTCCAAATTCTAACATAGCTGAAGCACAAGGAAAAGACCTTAAAATAGCCTTATGAATATGATATAAGTGCTTAAAGAGGAAATGAGTAAATCTTTTAAAGAATATATTATAACAGAGACAAACAGTGGAAGGAAATGAATAAAACTGTTCAAGACCTCAAAGTTGAAATAGAAGCAAAAAAGAAAATCAAAAGTGAGAGAAATTAGAAAATGAAAATTTCAGGGATTCAAACAGGAACCACAGACAAGTTTCACTAACAGAATATGTGATATAGAAGAGAGAATCTCATATATTAAAGACAAAATGGAAGAAAAGACATATCAGTCAAAGAAAATGTCAACTCTAAAAATCTCTGGGTGCAAAACATCCAAGAAATTTTGAACACCAAATTTAAAAATAAGAATACTAGGAAAAGAGAATAAACCAGGTCAAAGGCACATACTTTCAACAAAATCATAGAAGAAAATTTCTATAACATAAACAAAATCCCTTTAAGGCACAAGAAGCAAACACAACACATAATCGATTGGACCAGAAATAAAATTAATCTTGTAACATTATAATAAAGACAGTAAATACACAGGACAAAGAAAGAATATTAAAAGCTGCAAAGGAAAAAGATCCAGCAACATATAAAGAGAGATCTATTAGAATTACACACAACTTCTTAATGGAGACTGTAAAACCCAGGAGGACCTGGATATTTGTTCTACAGATTCAAAGAGACAGCTATGTCCATCAAAACCTTCAAACACCATAGAAGGAGAAGTTAAGGCATTCCATGATAAAACAAAATTATTTGAGCAATATCTACCTATTAAAACAGCCTTTCATAAGGTGCTAGAAAGAAAATCCCAGCCAAAAGAGGTTAACTACATTCAAGAAAATACAGGAAATAATCCCAGACAAGTCAAAAGAAGGAAAGTACATATACATTCTTATGTGCAGTTACACACGCACACCCTGAAAAGAAAATTAACCAAACAAACACAAACAAACAAAAAGAACCCCATAAATTTCTCAGCATCGGTGTTCTCAATCCCCAATAAAATGTCAAAGACTAATAGAATAGGTGTGAAAACAGAATCCATCCTTCTGGCGCATCTAAGAAATACAACTTGAAATCAAGGGTAGACATTACCTCAGGATAAAGGATGCAAAGGATATTCCCAGCAAATAGACCTTGAAGATTTTTGTTTTGTTTTGTTTTGTTTTTTTCACTCTTTTGGAACCAGTCACCCAGCTCCCAAATAAATATATGGAGACTTATTCTTGTTTATGAATGCCTGGGTTTAGCTTGGTTTGTTTCTTGCCAACTTTCCTAACTTGAATTATCCTATTTCATTTTGCTCTGGGCTTTTTACCTTTCTTTATTCTGTATATCTTTCTTTCTTTCCTTCTTACTCTGATTTTGATTATTTCTTGCCTTCTGTTCTTTTTGGGTGTGACTTCTTTTTGTCTAGAGTTTTCAGATGCACTGTTAAGTTGTTTGTATGAGAGCACTCTAATTTCTTTATGTAGGCACTTAGTATGTTTTCTTATCTCTTAGAACTACCTTCATTGTTTACCACATATTTGGGTATATTATATATTCATTTTCATTCAATTCTAGAAAGTCTTTAATTTTTTTCTGATTTTTGTATTTACCCACTTTTTCATTCAGTAATGAGTTGTTCAGTTTTCATGAGTTTGTATGCTTTTTGTTGTTTCTGTTGTTGATGATATCCATCTTTAATCTTTGGTGGTGGGACAGGATGGAGAGTTTTATTTCAATTTTCTTGTATCTGTTGAAACTTTATTTCAAAGTATATGGCCAGTTTCAGAGATGATTCCAAGAGTGCTGACAAGAAGGTACATTCCTGAGCATTTGGGTGAAATTTTTTTATAAATATCTGTTAGATTTATTTGGTATATAACATCAGTTATCACCAACATTTTTCCATTTAGTTTTTGTCACAATAGCATGTCTTGGATGTAAAGTTTACTTCAGTCTAGAGATGCAGGAATGGTTCAACATATATAAACTGATATATGTATTCCACCATATAAACAAACTGAAACACAAAAACCACATGATCATTTCATTGAATGCAGAAATGGTCTTAACAAAATAAAACACCGCTTCATACTTAAAGATCTGGAAGTATTAGGGAGATAAGAGACACATTTCAACATATTAAATGCAGTTTACAGCAAGCCCATTATCACCATCAAGTTAAGATAAAAATTTAAAGCAATCACACTAAAATCAATAACAAGACAAGATTGTCCACTCCCTCCATACCTTTTCAATATAGTATTTGAAATCTTAGCTAGATAAACAAGACAACTTAAGAAAATCAAGGGTATACAAATTGGAAAAGATAAAGTCAATTATTTTTATTTGCAGATGATGTAATAGTACACATAAGTTTCCCTAAAAATTCTACCAGGAAATTCCAACAGATGGTAAACATTTTCAACAACAACAAAAAAACTGTATACAAAATTAGCTCACAGGAATCAGTAGTTCTTCTATATACAAATGACAAATTGTCTCAGTAAGAAATCAGGGGGAAAAGAGTTTTTAATAGCCTCAAATGATATAAAATATATTGGGGTAACTCTAACCAAGCAATTTTCATAAAATTTCCTGTCCTTTCACTGATATTGAAAGGACAATGTTCAGCTTCTTCTAAAAATACAAAATACCCAGGATAGCTAACACAATCTTGAATAATAAAAAGAACTGCTGAAGTATCACCTTTCCTTATTTCAAATTGCATTACTAAGCTACAGTAATAAAAGCAGCATGGTATTAGCACAAAAACAAATATATTAATCAATAGAATCAAATTGAAGATCCATACATAAACTCACACACCCATGAAAAGCTAAGTTTTATTAAGTTATAAACACACACTGGAAAAAAGACAGCATCTTCAACAAGTGGTGCTGGTCAAATTGGATGAATGCATGTAGAAGGAACCAAATACATCCATACTCATCACCTTTCTCAAAACTCAAATCCAAATGGACCAAAGACCTCAACTTAAAACCAGATACACTGAACCTGACAGAAGAGAAAGTAGAGGAATTGCCACAATGTCATTGGCATAGAAAAAGATTTTCCAAACAAAGCACTATTGGCACTGGTAGTGTGATCAACAATTAGGAAATGTTACTTCGTGAAATTAAAATTTTTCTGTACATCAAAGGACACCATAACTCAGGCAAAGAAGCAGCCTTCAGAATGCAAAAATAATTTTAGCAACGATACATCCAATGGAGGGATAAATACACTATTCAAAGTATATAAAGGACTAAAAATCTTGATATCAATAAAACCAATAACTCAACTAAGATCGGGGTACAGATCAAAACAGAATTCTCAAAAGGGGAATCTCAAATAGGTAAGAAAGTATAAAAGAAATGTACAGTATCCTTAGCTATCAAAGAAATGCAAATCAAAACTACTTTGGGATGTCATCTTACACTTGACAAAATGCCTTAGATCAAAAGCACAAGTTCATGCTGGTGAGATGTGGAGTAAGAGGAACACTCACACATTGCTTGTGGGAGTGAAAATTGTACAGTCAACTATGGAAATCAGTGTGGCCATTCCTCACGAAGATGGACTCAGTCTAACTCAAGATCCAGTTACACCACTCTTGGGCATAAGCACAAAAGACACTTCATCCTTCAAAGATGTTTTCTCTAGCATGTTCATTGCTGCTCTATTGATAACAGGCAGTAATTAGAAACAACCTATATGTCCCTCAGCATTAGAATAGATAAAAATGTGGTACCTTTATGCAATGGAGTATTACTTAGCTGTTAAAAAATGACACCATGAAATTTGCAGGCAAGTTGATGAAAATAGAAAAAAAATTATTCTGAGTGAGGTATCCCAGGCCCAGAAAGACAGAGTGTGAATCACTTACATGTGGATGTTAGCTGATAAGTCAATGTTAACCAAGCTCCCATGCATAGAACAACAGAGAGCACTCATAGAGTAAGGTACTAGCTGGTAAAGATATATCTCATAATGAAAGGGAAATGAAATTGATATTTATGGATAGATATAGAAGGGTTGTAATGGGAGGATCAAGAGCAGGAGTGGGAAGAGGTTTGAGGGAAAGAATATAGGAAGAGAAAGCTAAAATTAAGAGGCATTTGATGGGAATATGGCAACCTAATACACTGGAACCTTCCTAAAATATATACATGTATGAAGGCAATCTAAATGAAATCACCAATTATTAGGGGACACAGAAACCCAAATGGCCATTTTTGACACCAAACAAAGCTCCCAGTACTAGAATGGGGTTATATCTAGTTAAGCTTTTGATAAATGGGTTCCATGGGATCCCCAAATAACCCAGGCTATTCCCACGACTGTAAGTTGCTCTTCACAACTATCCTAACTGATGAAAAGCCACCTCCCCACTATACTCTGCTGCTAATGGGAAATTCTGGACTAATCTGAGAAACTTCAAAACAGCCTGGCCTCCTGTCTCCAGTGGCCATCCCCCAAAAATCTAATATCATTGTCATAGATTTGCAGGATTGTTTCTTTACCATACCTTTTCACTTCAGAGATTACCAGAATTTTGCCTTTAGTTTACCTTCACCTAATTTTCAAAGATCTTATCAATGAAAATCCTTGCCACAAAGCAGTAAAAATGAGCCCAACCTTGTGTCCAAAGTCTGTAGAAGCAGCCCTCTCACAAGTTCATAAAAAGTACTCTAATATATACCTTATTTACTATATGAATGGTATATTGATTTCTCATGTTGATAGAGCCTATTTGCAAGAGGCATTACAGTTTCTGATTCAACAATTAACTTTATGTGGGCTTCAAGCATTTCAAGTCAAATCAGTGAGTCCCAGACTCAAAGACTCTGCTTCAAAAAAAGAAGAAAGAAAGAAAAAAAGAAAGAAAAGATAAGAAATGGAGAATAGGTGATGAAGATATTCAGAGTAAATTAAATAGTGTAATCAGATACAACCCCCCCTAACCATCCCACCTTTAACCTTGAAGATAATATGAGATGGTTTGTTATGTTCCCAAATATTAGTAACTATGGACCAAGAATATGGATTCTGTTTACCCCATATATGCTGTTCTAATGTAAAAAATATTTTATGAAGTTTGTACATGTATAGAACAAAATAAAAGTACATGTAGAAGAGAGCTTAGTGGGTTAATGTGCTTTCCATACTGGTCTGAAGACTTGAATTCAATCCCAGGACCCCACAGTAGCAGGAGAGAATCCATTCCTCTCACCTCCACATGCCTGCTTTGACACATACATGATCAAGAGACATACAGAGAGAGTGAGACTATTCATTGATTGATTGGAACATGAGATGGGTTACAGAAAAGTAGGGAAATCTCTTCCTCTATAGATTTCATGTTATCTGATGGTGTTCTTAGCTTTTCTGTTCATGAAAGACAATGGGTTTTGGTCCATTCTAAAATGCTTGTGTGGTAGTCACAAGGATGATAGATAAGACACAGAGGTTCGTGAGTAGGGGATGAATGGCTATTAAGAGAGTTACTTAAAGGGGGAGAAAGGAAGAAAGAAAGAAATTGACTCCAGATCTGCAAAATTTCCACTTTCAACAATCACAGAGACTATAGTCAACTCAAGCACAGTTTCTTTTCTGGAAACTTCAGTTCACACACACAGTGGCAGGTTTGGTAATGGTGTGATTTCAGCAAGTTAGATGTAGTGTAAAACACAAATAAGTAGCCAATTAAAGGAATATAATCCAGCACACAAAGAAGGACTTGTTACTGTTATTTTTGAGTAATAATCTACCTATATGCATTACAGTTATGAAAATGATTATGGCTCTGGTCATTTGGGCGCAGGGCCCTGCCCGGGTACTGGATTTTTGCCCAGCCCAGCCCAGCTCCCCCTTCCAGCTGTGGGGTCCTAGGACCTCACAAAGCAGCAGGCTCCAGGGCTAGGGCTCTGGGGATCAGGGAGTGAGTGCAGGGAAGCAGGGGTTATTTGTACCACGGTGCTACATCCACCAAGCCTGCGCTTCTGCCTTTGAGATCCAAGAGCATCAGGTGGCCCTGATCTAGTCCCAGAAGAAACACCTGGAGGCCCCAACGGAAACATTTGGAGGTACCAGTGGAAACATCTGAAGGTCCCAGTGGAAACATCTGGAGGTCCCAGCAGAAACATCTGGAGGTTCCTGCTGAAACTTCTGGAGGGTCCAAGAGAAATATCAGGAGGAACATTCTGGAGGAGTGAGCATCTACCAAGCTTGTGCTTTTGTCTACGGGGCCCTTGGCCAGCATGTGGCACTGATACATTACCAGTTGACCCATCCATTCGGTGACATTAGAAT
>JAQHUG010000097.1:13764-33753 GCA_028555095.1 Dicrostonyx torquatus
TTTAACTCACCGAGATCCTCCTACCTCTGCCTCCCCAGTACTGGAATTAAAGGCGTGCGCCACTGCAGCCCGGCTGACGATAAACATTTTAAATCCTAGCTCTATTAGAAGGTTGACTCAAAAAAAGAAGGTTGACTCTCCCTCCAGGTTCTCCTGTAATCCAGGTTGGCCTCTAACTTTTGATTTCCTGCCTTCACTTGCCATTTACTGGCATTAAAAGTATGCTCCAACATTCCCGGTTTCTGTTATGTGGTCCTGAGGCTCGAACCCAGGGCAAACACTTTGCCAACTAAGCCACATATCTAGTCTCCTTACCTGGGTTTTAAACCTTTGAATTAGAGATATGTAAGGTTGTCCACCTGTAGGGGGACCTGGGACCCTCGGGCCGCCCCTGCCTCCTCTCCCCAGGCCTTCAGAGCGTGGATTTTTCTCACGTGACCGACGGCGCGGTCTTGGACACAATCCCTTCGCTCCAATTTCGGCCTGGCTCTCGGGATCCCTACGAGGGTTGAACAAGAAGTCACTCCGGGAATCCTGAGCAACAAAGCGCTATAAGGCGTCCTCGGGGTCGCAGGGTTTCGGCCCCAATCAACTTTCTTCCCTTAGTCACACGTGCCTGAGATCCCGCCCTCACACGTTCTTTAGGTTTACTGACCCAAAGAGAAGAACGTTCGGTCAGCGGCTAGGCAGGCCTGAAGGAGCGATAGGACTCCGCGCTCTATTGGTTGAGCCTGATGGGGGCCGGCACGCGGGCTCGAGCGCTCCCGGCATCCCTTGCGGGGCGGTGGCGGCGGCGGGCGACAAGGAGGGCACGGCCGGGGAGCAGGGTGAAGTGGGGAGGGCGGCTGAGAGACCTGAGGGGAAGCCGGGCCGGAGGCCGCCGCCGCCACCATGCAGGAAATCATCGCCAGCGTGGACCACATCAAGTTCGACTTGGAGATCGCCGTGGAGCAGCAGCTCGGGGCGCAGCCGCTGCCCTTTCCTGGCATGGACAGTGAGCACGGGGCCCGGGGTGGGGGGGACGACGCCGATTCTAACCAGGGGCTCCCCCAGCCCTGAGTCGCGGGAACCTCACCTTCGCCCAGCTCCTCTTCCGTCCTGGGACGTCCCATTGTCAGGGGAACTCGGGAACCCTTTCCTTGGATCTTTGATTCCCGGGGGGCAGCCCTCGGGACAGCAGGACCTGTCGGTTGTTCGAGTGAACGCGTGTTATCCTGAAGTGAGACTCCCGTCCCGCACCCTGCTCCAGCTAGAGCAAAGCCCTAGAACGTCTCCCACTTCCACCTCTTTGAGCCCTCCTCTCTTAACTTCGGTCAGAACTGGCTGTTTAGTAGACCTTCCACTCCACCTCAGGGTCTCCTGCCCCAACACAGACCCCTGGGAGAAGCCTTCTCTCTACTGTCCCTCTTTAACTGATGACGGTTTTCCCATGCTGGTGGGATATCTTTCGTTTGGGGGAGCCTCTCCAGTTCAAATATAACCGGTCTTTGGCCAGGTCGTTCCTGCATAGACATTATGTCCACTCTTAAACAGTAGGCGTCTGCTTGACTTAATGGCACTACCTTGAGACCATGGGACAATATGTGTGGGGCAGCTCTTCTCCACCCAACACCACAGATCCACAAGCCTGTGGAGGCAGGTGCGCAGTGGTAAGCCCTTCTTGTGCCTCCTTCCTTGGAGAGCCAGGGATGTGCATAACTTGGGTACTTCTCCAGCTCAGTTCCCTTTGTCTTGTGGTTGTGTTGAGTATGCCAAAACCCAGCAAGGCTACGGACCTTCCTTGCTGGTTCTGTGATGATGCTCTTTGAGAAATATAAAGTCTGCCCCAAAGATGTGTTCTTAGCCATCCTCACAATCCCCATGACTGGATTTCTGACCTTAAAGAAGGAGGCAAAACCAACTATGATATAGAAAGAAAGATCACAAATACTCTTAGATGGTATTTTTGTTTCTGTTGAGACTGGTTCAGATAGTCTAATTTGGCCTGGAATTCCTTGTGTAGCCAAGGATGCCCTTGAAGTCCTGATCCTCCTTACACCTTCACTCCCAATTTCTGTAGTGCCAGACTGAACCCAGGTCTTTGTGCGTGCTTGTCAGGCACTCTGCCAACTGAGCTACATCTCCAGCCTTTGTCTTTCCTTAATTATTTTTGTTTTTTGTGTTTTGAGGCAGCCGAGGCTGGCCGAGATCTTCCTGCCTCGGTTTCCTTCTCCCGGGTACTGATAGGCCATCATGCCCAGCAGTGTCTTTACATTCTACCACTTAAACTCTGGCCTAGCAAAACCTGCCTGCTTCTGGGAGGCCACTGAATCTCTTGGAAGTCAGCAAGAGGCACTTAAGTGGCTTAAGGAACATCATCTCTGGTTTCTGTTTTTTAAGTTTGTTTTCTAGAAATGCACACCGATAAATCAGTGAAAACTGTTTATGAAGCCAAGAATTGTTTGTCTGGCAATTGTGGCTGATGAATTTCCAAACTCAACAGAATAGATGGCCCTGGACCAACTGACTGCCACTACATCCTGACTCTGTAGTTTTACTACCCTCCCAGAGCGCCTGCACCAGTGGGGATGAAAGGCTGTGCTCCTTTGTAATTCCATGTGGACCTTGCATCTTAAGGGCTGGCCTGCTTCTTAGTCTTCACTTGCATTCTACTAAGGTAGTGTCTCCGAGGCACCTGCCTGTTCTGGAATCTGTCCCTGCTCAGAAGCGTCACATACTCATTGTTACTTCCTGTGAGACCATTCATTCCCTCCTGATGTACCTGTAAATTAACCCTCCTGAGAGGTATGAGCTGGGGGTAATTAACATTTCTGTGATCTTGTGTTCCTTCTTGCCTTTTCCACCCACTCTTAAATGTCTTGGAAGCTATGGACTTTCAAGAAGTTCTCAGAAAAGAACATTGTGTTTGGTCCCACCATACAGGTCACATTTCACAGGTTTGACTGAAACAAGTGGTATTTGCTTTGAGACAGGGTGTAATTCTTTAGCCCTAGCTGGTCCAGAACTCAATATGTAGACCAGGCTGACCTAGAACTCAGAGATTCACCTGCCTCTGCCTCTTTTTTTTTTTTCCAAGATAGGGTTTCCCTGTGTAACAGTCCTATCTCTTGTAGACCAGGCTGGCCTCAAACTCACAGGGATTCACCTGCCTCTGCCTCTGCCTCCCAAGTGCTGGGATTAAAGGTGTGTACCACCACTGCCCGGCCAGCCTCTGTCTCTTAATGCTAAGGTTATAGGTATATGCCACCATGCCAATTACGGGCTTCGTAGTTTTTGCCAGCTCACTACAGCCTG
Source organism: Dicrostonyx torquatus (assembly GCA_028555095.1). NCBI lineage: Eukaryota > Metazoa > Chordata > Mammalia > Rodentia > Cricetidae > Dicrostonyx > Dicrostonyx torquatus. The sequence goes on from JAQHUG010000097.1 coordinate 17,059, forward strand.
GATTAGAGATCCTAAGAGCCTCCAATTGGCACCTGGCTTTGGTTGATAACTAGCTCTTTCCTTTTACAGAGTCGGGGGCTGCTGTCTGTGAATTCTTTCTGAAAGCTGCCTGTGGCAAAGGTAAGAAAATCTTGACTTCCTCACATCTTTCCTAAGGTCCCCTACTCTGTCTGCTAGCAGATTTATAGGCCTCCAGGTCTGCTTGTGTTGCTTTCTGTAGATAGGTGTCCCTAAATGAAGCTATGGCTTGGATAGGCCAGGAGTGTTTGTGTTTGTTCTATCCAAAACTTAAACATAGACTGAGCCTGCCTAACTTAGAGGCTGCTTTCTTGTGTCACAACCTTCTCAGACATGGACATTGTGGGCATAGAGGCTTTCAGGAACTTCTCAAGGTTCCTGAATTACGTGTAGCCACACCCAGTGTTTGAATACAGGCTTTTTTTTTTTTTTTTTTTTTCTTATAAGTCCAGTGTGTGCACGCTGTTCCTCAATGACTTCTTTCTTCTGGGGTCTTGTTGACACCAACCAGACTTCCACAGAGGCTCTGGGAGCCTGGTTATCCATTGATTCATAGGTAATGGTGGGCAGAACCTTATGTGCCGTGCATATGCCTGGGCATTTCCCTCCCTCTGGAAATTTATTTAGGAAACTAAATTTTAATCATAAACTTGAATAGGGAGCAAGACCCAGAGCAAAGGGATGGTTTGAATGGGTAAATTGGTCCAGCAAGTTTGGACTCCACAATGCAGTTACTTGCTGCTGAAGCAGAAGACCTAGAAGGTAGACCAAATACTTTGACTTCATGGTTTCTGGTCAGGCATCATTCCTTTATTGCATCCTGATCTCATTTCCAAATGTTTGCTCAGTTACTGTGCCCTCTGACTCTTAGGTAGCTTGACAGATATTGGTAGGCTGTTGTTTTTTCTTAAACTTCAATAAAATTGTCCTTGGCTTCCTTTTGAGTCCATTTTTAAATTCCTTTATTAATTAGGTTAAGTATTCTCAAAAAGGATTCCCAGTTCCCCAGATAATATGACCACTCATCTTTTGCTATAAAGCCATCCTTAATTCATGATACTGTAGTTGTCCCGTAACCTCTAGCTACATACGTGTGCTGATTAACTAAAGTATTTAGGCATAGTTCTTCAGTCACACTGCTGTGAACTCAGATGCTCAGCAGTCACATGAGGCTAGTGGCTGCTATTCAGGATAGTGAAGATGTAGAGCATTTCTTTCCATTCTTTCCATTTCCGTTTCTTTCCAAAAGTTCTGGGCAGGGCTGGTCTCATCTTTCTCAGTCACAGCCTTGGTCTCAGCAGACCTCAGTTACAAGTGTGACATCCTCAGAGATGGCTCTGTCCCATCAGGGTAGGACACTACCCTATCTTGCTGCAGAAGGACACTGCTCCTGTTTATACATGTCACATCCCTTCAGTTATAAAGCTGATCTTAATCTTGAGGCATTTTTCATAGGACATGGCCTCCCTGGAGTCCTGGATTCTGCTAGTGGCCCTCTTTATCCTGTAAGGCATACTTTTTTACCTGTGTAGAACTGTTTTTTGTTTGTTTAAGAAACCAGCTGACCCATCCCAGACTTGTTATGTAGCTGTCTTATGCTAGTGTCTGTGAAATTATGAGATGATATTTTAGTGCTTTGTTGTTTTTGTTTTGAGACATGGTCTCAATGTGTAGGGCTATTAGGCCTGAAACTCCCTATGTGGACCAGGGTGGCCTTAAATTCACAGAGATCCATCTGCCTTTATCTCATGGGTGCTGGGCTTAAAGTTGTGTGCCATAACACCCTTCAGTGTAACTGGAGGTTTCTCTCACACCCTCCAGTTCCCAAATAACCATTTTGAGGCTTAATATTAATTATAAATGGTTGGTCAATGGCTCAGGCTTATTGCTAGCTAGCTCTTACATTTAAATTAACTCTTTCTGTTTTTTGTTTTGTTTTGTTTTGTTGTTGTGGTTTGGTTTGGTTTTTCAAGAGTTTGTTTCTCTGTATAGCTTTGGAGCCTGTCCTGGAACTCACTCTGGAGCAGACTGGTCTCAAACTCAGAAATCCACCTGCCTCTGCCTCCCCAGTTCTAAGATTAAAGGCATATGCCACCACTGCCTGGCTAACCCATGTATTTCTTATCTATACTTTGCCACCCACGTGGTTTTATTTCATCAAAAGTTTCTCTCCTGCCTGCCAGTTCCTGAGTAACCACTCAGGCTTAATATTAAAAATGCTTGGCCAATGACTCAGACTTATTAGCTAGCTCTTACATTTAAACTAACCCATTTTTTAAATCTGTGCTTTGTCATGTGGTTCTTGGCTTGTTACCTCATTTTTTACAGGTCTTGCTTCGTTGGCGACTGGCTGACTGGTGTCTCTTTCAACTCTGCCCTCCTTTCCCCTCTGTATTCAGTTTGACTTTCCTGCCCAACCTTATTCTGCCTAGCTATAGACCATATCAGCTTTATTTATCAACCAATGAGAGCAGCACATTCACAATGTACAGGATAGCCCACATCACAGCCATATTTTAGTTGGGTTTTTCTAAAATACTTTAAACTCAAATACGTGGCTATTAAAATATAAAGTGGGCTAGAGCAATGGCTCCAGAGTTAGCATTACTGACTGCTCTTCCAGAAGACCCAAGTCCAATTCCCAGCACCCACATGACTCTCACAACCCTCTGTAACTCCAGTTCCAAGGGATCTGACACCTTCCCCCGCTTTCTGGCCCCTGCAGACACTTACATACCAATAAAGTGCAATGTTTGCTGGTTTGCCACCTAAATCCACATTGCCTTCTCCAGAGATACCTCTGCTGGTGGTTCAAAGTGTAGGATGACAGGTCTCCAGCTCTCTCTAGGTTCATTTCCACCTGAACCTAGGTATCTCTTCACTCTTCCTTGGCAGGGGGCATGTGTCCATTCCGGCACATTAGTGGTGAGAAGACAGTTGTGTGCAAACACTGGCTGAGAGGACTGTGCAAGAAAGGGGACCAGTGCGAGTTCTTGCATGAGTACGACATGACCAAGATGCCTGAATGCTACTTTTACTCCAAGTTCGGTAAGGCACATAGAATCCTGGGAGACTCGGCTCTGGGGCAGAGCCTGGTAGCCTGAGCTAGTTCTTCAGTAACGGGGTGATACTGTTCTCTGTGCTCTGTCATAGCTTCAAGGCCATTGTGGAATAGCTTCATGTCCTTGTGGCCCTTTTGGTTTTGGAGCACTTTGGGATATTGAGACTAACAAGGGTCCCCAGTGAACAAGCAAGGAAGCTGGCTGGAGACTTTGTCTCTGTTCATGGCAGCCTTGCCCCTGAAATCCACGTCTCCTGGCATGGTCACTGATCACCCCCAGTCTGAGTTTCTTCCTTCTCTCTGGAAGTGTGATCCTAGGAAATACCGTGACTATCCCAGCAGTCCTCGTAATAGCAAGTCTGGGGCTGTCTTGTGGTGAAAATGAACTGACTCTTCCCATAAAACTAAGATTGTTTTGAGCTCTGATTAGAGATCATGAGGCTCCTACTGTTTGGGGTGAGCTGGATAAAGAAGCAGAAGCAGGGTGGAAGGGGAAGAGCTGGTACAGAACTTAGCCCCCAGGGTCTCTGCTCTGGTCTGCTGTTAGTGGTGTCTCAGGAAATTCTGATGGTCAGCCCAAGGGCTTCTTCGGCCCCAGGTCCTGTACATATCCAAGAATAAAGTCAGGAGGCTCCAGATAAGCTGAGTATATTGGGCATGTGTTGAGCTTTCAGTGCACTGTTACTAGAGGAGATATTGGTTATTCCAGCATCCCAACAGGCTTGGGGTTTGTTATTATTGTGGGTTTTGGTTGTTTTGAGACTGAGTTTTGCTCTATATTGCTCTGTAATTTACTATGCACACCTGGTTTGTTTTCACTATTTAGTGAACCCCCTACCTCACTCAGTCTCCCAAGTGCTGGGCTAACAGGTGCGAGTCACCATGCCTGGCTTTGGATGCTGGCGCCTTAGTTTCCTTTTCCTTTTTTTTTTTTTCTTAATGACATTTATCATTGGTGTTAACTCTTGCCTGTTTTGCTTTATTTTTTGAAGCAGTATAAGCTAAGAGATCAAAATGGACAGAAATAGAATACAGCCTTCCTAGCTCCCCGCCTTCTCAAGTTTGTCCCATTTGCCACAGTCATATCATTACCATCTCCCACCCTGTCACCTATAGCAGCAGGGCCCACCCATTGAAGACTATCTTGGGGTATCCCTCTTTTGTGTTCATGACCACAGTCTAAGCATGCTGCCATGTCTCTAATGACCCCTTTGCTTGCCTGTCCCTTGTAGAGCAGTCTGCCTTGTGCAGATGCTACATCTGCAGCTGCTGGCAAATGGGCAACACTTGTGTAGAGGATACTCTCCCTCTAGGTATTTAAGGGACAGACCTTTCCTTGCCTGCTAGAGGTTTGCTCCAGTGGCCCAGAATTAGCTAATTAATTGGTAAACAAGGGGAATAATAGAGAATTAGTCATGGGAAATTCTGTATGAGATATGAATTGGCTTCAGCAGTGTGAACTGGGAAGATCCCAGAGGGAAGTCCTGAGCTAAAGGCTAAGAAAGGTCTAGTAGTGGCTGCAGATTCATCTTGGGCAATAGGGAAGCTATTGTGGCTAGGTGAAGGGCACTGGCTCTATAAGCAAGCAAGTGGACTGGGGCATTCCTCTGCACTGTAAGTAGAATGTGTTAACATTGATTGCAGAGGGCAGTATGGAGGTGTATCTTCATGCGGGGGGTCCAGCACCTGAAGCTCCTGAGAGGTGCAGGTCCACACATGTTATCTTCAGTAAGGTTCACCCATGCCACCAGAGAGACCCAGCTTTAACTCCCAAGTAGTTCTCCTAATGTTTCTCCTAAAGGTCAGAGTTCCTCAAACCTCCTCTGTGACAGCTCATAGATGTGAAGAATCAACAGTCCTGGTCACAGTGAATACACTTGAATATCTGGTCTCCCGCCACCTTGGGATGCCCCAGATTCAGCTGCTCTGGTACCCTCTCAGCAGCAGTGATATGTGTGAAGGCAGGACTTGTCAGAGCCCCACAGACTTTGCCCTCAGCTAGTACATGAGCAGGTTGGTCCTGGACACTAGAACCACCTGATCCCATTGCTTTGGGAGCCAGTCCCAGCACAGTTCTATAAGGCTGTGTGTCCACATTTCCTGCAGGGGAATGCAGCAACAAGGAGTGCCCCTTCCTGCACATTGACCCTGAATCCAAGATCAAGGACTGCCCTTGGTATGACCGCGGCTTCTGTAAACATGGTAGGTAACAGGAGGCCTCCTCAGACCCACCTAATCCCCAAGACTACCAGATGATCCTCTTGGGACTTCACTTCCTCACCCCTACCTGGCTCAGCAAACCTGACCTACTGGGGCCAGTGAGGCTGTTTGTTTGTCTGTTTGTTTGTTTGCCTGTGGCAGGTGTTTTACTGTATAGCCCATGCTGGTTTTAAACTCAGTTCTTTTTGGTTGGTCTCCCAAGTGCTGGGATTTCAGGTGGGTGCTATCACGCCTGGCTGTGGGGCATTTTAGTACCCTTCACTTCCCTCAAGCCTCCCAAGGAAGCTGTGAGCATGGTGTTCCCACTTGGACTTTTGATAAGCTCAGCATGGAGAGACTGGGGTGCTGCACACTGTCCCCTTTGAAGAAGAAAGGAAGCCAGCATTTGAAGCTACACTGGCTCTCTGGTAGTGGAACACTTAAGCATTGTCTCACTGAAAGGAAGTCTGAATGACCTGAATGCTGGGTTTTGCAGGTCCCCTGTGTAGGCATCGGCACACTCGGAGAGTCATTTGTGTGAATTACCTCGTGGGATTCTGCCCTGAGGGACCCTCATGTAAATTCATGCAGTGAGTATCCTGGTACCTGCTCTGCTGCTGCCCTCTGAGTACATCCTAGGTGCACCTGGGCTTTGGTTTCTGGGTGGTGTCCACCCTAGGGTCTGGGTAGAGCTGAGAGGTGCAGAGAAGCCACTGCTATGTCTGCTGCCGCTTCTACTTGGAGAGCCTAAAGGCAGCTCTGTGTAGCCCAGCATTTAACCTTCCATGAGCCATGACCTTGGGAGTCTAAGGCACTTGTGTTACTTGGTAGTTGTGGAACTGAGCTTCTGTCTGAAGTAACATGGGGGCTGACAAAGCCTTCCCTTCCACTGCTGCTTTGGTCCACATTATCCAGCCTGCAGCAGTTGTATAGTTGCCTGGTTTGTCCTGTGGTCCCTGCCTTACTGAAGGCAAGTGGCCAGTGCTGCTCCTGGTGGGTTCTGCTCCTAGATGAAAGGCCTGGAACTTGCATCTGGTCCAGGGATACCTGCTTGTCACCGAGTGTTTCTGTGCATTGTCAGGAGGGAAAGGAGCTTCCATGTATGCTCCCTCCTGCACAGAACAAGTACCAGGATGACCACGCCTTCTTTTAGAGTGGCGCTTGCCCAAGGGCTCCACCGTCAGTTCTTTTGTGCCAGTCTCACTCTGTGTCTTAAACTCTGGGTTGTTTTGCTGAGAGGGTAAGAGTAGGTTTCAAACACCACCTGCTCTATTTCCTCTCATGCTCTGTTGTCTTCTCGGACCAGCCCTAGATTTGAACTGCCCATGGGAACCACTGAGCAACCCCCACTACCACAGCAGACGCAGCCTCCAACAAAGGTATTGTACCCTGGTTCCTCCCTGGCCACATTAGCCTGCAGAGATGGTCTCATTATCCACTCAATGTGAAGTCTGCTATAAACCCCACTGGGGGGCTTTGGAGGAGGGCAAAGGGGAAGGCAGGAGAGAGGCGATGTGCCCTCTCATTGCAACAAAAAAAAAAAATCAGAGCAAAGTAGTTTGTTTCAGAAATGGAGGGCAGCAAGCCCCAGAATAGGTGGGTGATAGGTTCATGTAGCAGAGTCACCGTAAGCATGGAACTGTGCAATTGTGGCTCAGTGGTGTCTGCCTTGGGAACTGGGAGCAAGGGCTCAGGGGCTGGGCCCACATTTGGCTGTTCTTGCTTCTGAGCCAGAACCTTCCCTTTACAAAGGAGGAAACTTGGCCTCCTGGAGGGAGTGATTTACCTGATGGGCCAGTGGCAGAAGTAGGAGCACAACCAAGGTTGTTTGATAACTGGCCAGTGCTAGCATGGCTCCTGTGGGGATTATAGTCACAGACATTTATAAGACTAGCCAGCCCAGTCCAATCAGTGTTTATCCCTAAGCATAAGGAAAGAGGGAAATGCCATGGATAAATGGGGATGTATAGCAGTGATCAAACCAGGGCACCCTGGGCTCGCTGACAGGAGTGGGGCATTAGGCCCAGGGGAAGGGCTGGCCTGCACAACAGGCAGGGCCTTAAGCAAGTCTGTACATCAGCTAACTGCCCTCCTGAAGCCTGACTTTGGCTGGCTGGCTGGCTTTTAAGTCAGCTACTACGTCCCGTTTTAGTTCTTCCAGTGCCAGAGCCTGAAGGGGCCTGCACAGACCTCCACTGTCAGGAGATGGTGGCACCAAGGAAATAAGACTTCCTAAGGAAAGCCAGACAGTCCCTGGTGCAACTGATAGCCTGGGGGTTCATAGCTCTAGCCTGACATTTCCTGGGTCAGAGCCAAGACGCCATCTGGTTGGAGGTGCTTTGCTCTGGAATCCCTACTTAAAAGCCCCACTCCCCTTTCCCATGTGACTCCCTAGAGGAGGGCCCTCTCAGCCCCTAGACTGCAGGCCAGCGTGTCAGGCTCCAACTGTTTTTCTGTGACTGTTGCTCGCCGTGTAGGCTGCTAAACATCTGGCTGAACCAAGCGTTCATCCTGACCTGAAGCTAGAACCTCAGAAACAAAAGTAAGGCCTGATCATGCCCTCACCCCACTGCCCAGAGACTTCCTCTTGTCTCTTCCATGTTTTCTTTTCTACTTTTAGTTCTCGTTTTTGTGTGTCTGCATGGTGTTTTTCGGACAGCAGCTCCTGCCATCATCACCAGAACTTTCTTTCCGGCCCACTATCCTGGGGCAGGCCATTGCAGAAGCCCTCTTCATGCAGGAGAGGTCCCGTCCTCTTTTTTTCCGTCCCCACTGGTAGTCCGCGTGCACGTGTTTTCCGCAGTAAAACCGTGTTGTGTAACTCTTTCCAGCAAAGTAACAATCCGCCATTACAAAGGTCGTCCTCCTTGATCCAGTTAACGAGTCAGAACTCTTCTCCCAATCAGCAGAGAGCCCCTCAGGTCATTGGGGTCATGCAGAGTCAAAACAGCAGTGCAGGCAACCGGGGACCCCGGCCGTTGGAGCAAGTCACTTGCTACAAGGTAAGTCTCAAGGATAGGGGTGGGGATCACTGGGGTACGGGGTAGAGTCTTCAGTTAATAGTAATTCCCTCGCTCCTCAGAAGTGTTATTGCTGGTTTGAAGAGTGAAGGTGGGCCACTGTGGTGGGCTAATCACCATCCTACTTCCTGTACTGCCAAGACAGGGTAGAAGAATTGCTGTTGAATGAATACACTGTGCTTTGAAGTGAGAATTTCCAAAAAAGGTAGAGGAAGAAAATGGCAATGCTTCAGGGTGATGCTCAAAGCAGCCTATGTGTGCATGCCAAAGGAACAGGACAAAGTGTTGGGCCTACACTGGTAGGAATTGAATTAGGAACACTCACCAGTCTATATAAGAAATGAACTCTGAGTGATAGGCAGAGTCTCATGAGAGTCTGTAGTTGCTTGCTAGACCTTACTTGAGTCTGGACTTGTATTTGTATCTTTTGGTGAGAGCTGAAAGGTTAAAAACTTGCCATCTGGCAGAAACAAGCCCCCTCCTGCTCTGAGGGATGTGTCCACAGCTAGAGTTCTGAAGGATATACTTGTGATTAAAAAAATCAGAAAATATGCTGGGAAATGTCCCACGTGGTGAGTCAGCAGTGACACCCACAGAAATAGATGTATGAGGACTTCAGGTGTGGGAGGTGGCTCAGTGGGTAAGACATTTGTTTGGTAATCATGAGGACCAGAGTTTGGATTCCTAGCACCTGTACATCTCAGGTGGGCATGGCAGCTTGCCTATCCAGCTCACTAGTGAATGCAAGATCCCATAGCTAGGTGAGCTCTAGGTTCATTTGAGACCCTGCCTCAGTAGAGAGAAGGAATGCTATGTCACATGTGGGCTTGTGTATGTAAGCCTGCACACACACACACAAATGCATAAAAAATACTAGAGGTAGTATCTACATGTGCATACACATACATTCCTAGAGCAAGCCTAATCTACATAACCTATCTACATAATCTATCCTTTTTTTTTTATAATGTCTTAGGCTCATTCCATGGCTACACATGGAAATCTGATCTTTTTCAAGGGCTACATAACCACAACTTACTTCACCAGGTCTGTTAAAAGACAAATTATTGATGGCTTTTGTTCCTAACAATAGCACTGATTTGAATACTTGAGTATTAGTTAAGTCTTTTCTGATATCTACTGGCATCTGCTTTTTGCTGGAAGTTCTGAATCCAGGATGCTCATATACATGGCTTTAGGTAAGACCATGGCCTAGGGCAATGCCACACAGCAAGGCATTGTTTGATACCCTGCTCTATTCCAGAGACGTTTGTTTGTATCCCTGGGGTGGAGGTGGGGAGGAGGCAAGCGCTTACAGAAAACTCAGAGGAAAGGTATGTGTGGATTCAAGTGCCCTAAGCTCGCTGACTCCACATCTCCTCTCCACTTTCTCTGATGTGCTGGAGTTGGTTCTTCAGCACTAAGATATGGGATCGTGGGCTGGGCGTTGGTGGCCCGCACACCTTTAATCCTAGCACTCGGGAGGCAGAGACAGGCGGATCTTTGTGAGTTCGAGGCCAGCCTGGTCTACAGAGCTAGTTCCAGGACAAAGCTACAGAGAAACCCTGTCTCGAAAAACCAAAAAAAAAAAGATATGGGATCGTGTGGAGCTGGGGAGGAAGAGCTTTCCTGGTAATTTCTCAAAAGACAGCATCCGATATCAGCTTAGCTGTCATTTTGCTCCCACTGATCACCTTGCAGCAGTGTCTCCTCTATGAAGCAGACACTCAGGCCCTGAGACTCTGACAGAATGGGGCTCCCTACTACCACAAGTGTGGTATATTGTCCGTATTAAATATCTTAAAAGAGTCTGCATTCCCTAGGACCAGCTATGGAGACAAGTCTATGTACCGGGTCCGGAAAGTGGGGCTTCTTGGTGGTCACATCAGTCCAAAAGCTAACTGGATGCTATCTAGACTACTCATCCACACACACAGAAGCCACATCTGAGTGGTGGTATGGTAGCACATACCTTTAAACCAAGCACTTGGGAGCTAGAGACAGGCAGATCTCTGTGAGTTCAAGGCTAGCCAGGGCTATACAGTGTGAGACGTTGTCTCAAAGGGGTAGGGTGGGGTTAGAAAAGAAAAAGTACTGGATACTGACAGACTGCCACTAAGGAAGCCAAGACTGAGCTAGCATGGGCATGCAAACCTGATGGGACTCAACACAGAGTTGTCGTCCACTGCCATCTCTTGCCCATTTGTTCAGTGCTAGGCCAACACTGCTATTTTGAGGCGATACAAGAACAGGCACTATAGAAGGGCTAAGTTAGGCTTAGTGATAGCTCTGTCAGGTGATATGATACCTTCTCCAGGTTGAAGGACTGTCAGATTGCTCTGGCCCTGTGATCAAAGTCTGTCCTCAGATAGTTTAGGAATGTAGACAAGATTCAGGAGGGAAAGCTTCAAACATAGGCTACCTCAGTGTTCTCAGCAATGGTTCCCTGAATTGAGGCAGGAGCCTGGTGGCTTCTGTCGGGTTGGTCCCTCCTATCTTTTCTAGGAACCCCAGACCTTACCAGCTCAGAGGTAAGGTGATTGGCCTGCCCTGTGGAGGGCCGGTGGGGGAGTTCTTTGCTGTGGGAGCCCCTGTTGGGCAAGTGTGGTGGGGCTGGGGAGCTGCTCCCCGTGCAAGCTTCATTGCCTCTTCTGAGTTCTTCACAGGCTATAACTTGTGGGCACTGCGTTAGATAGTGTCCCAATTCTCATGCTTTTCTCTTTTTCCTTCCCCCATGTTCCCAGTGTGGTGAAAAAGGACACTACGCCAACAGATGCACCAAAGGGCATTTGGCCTTTCTCAGTGGACAGTGACAGCAGCTGGAATCCAGAGCAACCTGAGAGCCATGCTGTTGGGAACAAGCACTTAGCTGCTGAATGTAGTGCTGGCAGGACTTTGGCTAGAGCCGCAGGCACACCTGCCAGGGCTCATTTTGAGGGGCCCTGTCTGTCCTGTCATTTTGCAGTAATTTTTTTTTTAACAAGGAACATATGCTTCAGTTGGGTCCCATGAGCCAGAGTTTGCTTGGACGTCAGTGCCTCATTTATTGGACTCCCTTGCATACTGCCCTCTTGGGGAGAGAGAAGCTGTACTTCTTGGTCCTGTGTGGAAGATAGCCAGCATTTCCCATCAGAGGGCCTCATTAAACACCAGCACCTGGAGAGGATGGGTAGCTCATGTGGGGTTGTAGCCAGGTCAGCCTGCTTTCTCCATGTCCAGCTGAAACCTCAAGCTGTGCCTATGAATGTGACTTGAACAAGGGAGCCCTTCCTGACAGACTTGGAGCATTCACTGCCTGGCTTGGCCTTGGCTCTTTGAGAGGTGTCAGGCTCCCAGGCTGAGCTACTTTTCTGGGCTTGCTTTCTTGTGGAGCACCTACCTGACAGTGCTTCAAGTCCACCTTCAGCCAGTGCTGCAAACCACCTTTACATAGCTGACCCAGTTGATCTGTGCCTACCTCCTGCCAAGCAAGCCCTGTGCTGTCACTCAGACCCCTGTGGCATGCAGAGGCCACCCATCCTTGAGCCTAGAAAATGTGAATCCATCACCTGCAACCTGCTGGGCAAGTGGGCCTATCTAAGTTCAGTTACAACAATACTTTTTATGAAGTTGATTAAAAAGCTTGGTTTTTAACCTATGTTTCATTACTTTAGGGACTCCTGAGGAGCTTCCCTTTTAGCAGATGTTGATCTCACAAAGAGAAGTGACTGCTGCTGGAAAGGGACTTTGCATGTTACCTCACATTACCTTTGATGATAACCTAGTTGTCAAGCTAGTCCTAGCTCTATGTAGGCTCTATGCAGTGGGTATTCTCCCTTCCTCCCCTCCACTCCCATAAGGAATTAGTAGCTTGACCTTAAATCTTGAAGAGACTGGAAGGAGTGCTGCAGGTAGAGTGGTGAGCTTGCTTCATGCAGGCCAGCACATCTCATCACCCATCCCCAAGGTTTCAATTCTGGCCATCTTACCAGTGTGCTGGTGGTCCTTGTGCAGAAAAGAAGGGTTGGAGGGCACTCGGGTTATCCCCAAATCCCCTGCATTGTTAAGATGTCCAAGAGTAGGCTGGAGAGATGACTTAATAATTACAAGTACTGGCTGTTCTTCAGAGGCCCCTTGTTTGATTCCTAGCACCCACAACCGTCTGCAACTCCAGTTCCAGGGGATCTCAAACCTTCCGCTGTAGTACCAGGAACACAAACGGTGCAGGTAAACTACCCATATTCACAATACCCATATTCACAATAAGCTAATCTTAATAGAGTACCTGGGTTCTATTCCCAACACCAATATGGCAACTCATAACTAACTACAGTTCCAAGGGATTCAATAACTTCTGATCTTTGTGTATCAGACACATGTGCACATATATATACAGACATGCAAGGAAGATACCCATACATAAAATTTCTTTAAAAAAACAGCTGTGATAGGCCACATCTTTGACCCCAGCACTTGGAAGGCAGAGGCAGACACTGAGCCCATCCTGGTCTGCATAGTAAATTTTAGGACATCCAGAGCTAAGAGATCTCCCCTTCCCGCTCCCCCCACAAATTGTCATGAGTCAGAGTTCATGCTTTATGTTGTGTCTACCGACAAAGGCCACAGCACCTCTATAAACAGCCACAGTGCTTACGGCAGAGAACAAGCCTCTGGGCAGTTGGAACCCCAGGTGATATGCTGCCCCACAGTGAACTGGAACACAATCCCAAGCACAGCGGTGTGCAGGGTCAACAGTCTTCATGAGCCAAAGTCCTGGGCAATGTGACAAGGGGACAGAAGCACAGAACAATGACGACACCAGGCAAGCAGTACATGAACCAGGCAGTCACCTTTTATTGGACACTAGTTCTTAGGACATGAAGATCCAGCCAGAGTTGAGTTCTTCATGGATGGGCGTAGGAGAGGTGCTTATGCTCAGGTGTGCAGTGCCCTCATAGTGACCCTTCTTCAGTGGTACTTGCGTCGCCGCTCATGTTCTAAAGTTAGGAAAAACAGTCTCCTACCACATGTTCCACTGAAAGCACCGGAGAGTGATGGCAACAGGCCACAGTCACGACAACCCTTCCTGTACATTTCTTTCTCTTGAGTTAGGTCCTGCCATCTGGCTAATTTCCCATATATTAGACAGCTACAATGGTATCTTTAATAGGTCCCCAACTAGAAGTGTTGCCCAGGTCCAATAAGGAGCAGATGCTGCTATGAGCACAGCTGTGAATCCTAGTCAGAGGCTGATGCCCCCAGTCTGCCATCAGGCTTCACCAGCCTAAGACTAAGAGTAGCTGAGACTGAGGAGTAGCTATGTTTTGCTGAAGCACTGTACAGACATGGGCTCATACTACCCAACCTACTACCATCTTCACATTGGCTGCTAGGAGGATAAGCTAGCTTTCAGCATTGTATAGTATGGTTCCCAAGCACTAAACTTCAGCCTAATTCCATCTTATTTTTCCTGTGTTCTTTTTCATAGGCTCCTCACTTAAAATTGTGTTTACATGCCACACTACTATAATTCCTGTAATACTTCCTCTCAGGTGGACAAACAGGTAAGGAGCACCCAAAGCTCCACTGCTGATGAGGTAAACTGCCATATAACAAAGCCAGTCAACACCAGCCTCCCGGCTAACAGGAAGCTGGGTCATGCCAGAGCACTTACTGAGTTCCTTGTAAGAAAGGCAGTAGCTGAAAACCACATAGGCTGCCAGCACCATGTTAATCCCCGAGATGCTGCCTTTCCGCACATTGATGTACTTGTTGTAATACCGGTCGTAACCTGCAACAGAGGAAGTGCTTACTGCTAATAATGCTTCTGAGACACTTATTAATGACGGTGGACTGTGGGATTCTGTCTCCATGACCCAAGACTAGCCCCAGAGCTTAGGCCCACTTAACAGGGCATCTATACTTTCTTTGGCTTTAACTTTGTAGGTTTGGCTCAGCTTGTTATTTTTTACTTCTACTTCACCCCCAACTCCAGCCTGGGACTCTTATTCTAATTCTGCCATCCCAGATTCCAACCCCCAAAAAGGGCCACGTCACCATAGACAGCTAAGTTGACTAAGCAAGCCCTTCATGACAGCACCGAGTGCCTTAAATATAAGCAGCCAGGTGAGGGTATAAACATACTCTAAGTTAGTAAAAAAGGATGAAATGAGTCAGGCGAGGCAAGAAGGATCACAAATTCAAGGGTATCCTCAGTTACAAACCGAATTTGAGGCCTGCCTATCTGAGACCCTGTCTCAATAAAAAAGGCACCTCAGAGGTAAAGGCAAAAGGATCTCTTGAGTTTAGGGCAGCCTGGTCTTCAAGTTTTATCCCAGTCATGGCTATATAGTGTAAGCCAAACAACAACAAAACAGAAAAACAAAATGGAAGCCTTGGCTAGGCATCATTAAAAATTTGAAATAGTGTGGGCAGTAATGGTGCATGCCTTTAATCCCAGCACTCAGAAGGCAGAGATAGGCAGATCTCTGTGAGCTCAAGGCCAGCCTGGCCTACAGAGAGCTCTAGAACAGACACCAAAGTTATACAGAGAAACACTGCCTCGAAAAAACCAGAAGGAAAAAAAAATTAAAATAGCAAGGACTGCCAGGGAGGAGCTATGAGCATAGGCCACATTAGTTTCCCGGACAGTTGTAAACAGACACGGGGACAAAAGGCATACTATTCTGAGGGCAGAAGTGGAGGGAAACCTCAAGCCAGACCACCAGCTCACAGGAATAATAGCATGGGGTGGCCAGATTAGCAGACTGGGAAATGGGTATCTCTGAGGAGGCCAGAGGCCATGCACGGCTCCATCAAAAGAAAAAAAAAAAGTCTGACCAATCCTGAACTTACTACGTGCACAAGATGGACCCTTTAAAATGTTTTAGGAAGGCTTGAAGAAGGATGAGCATGATACAGGCTGGTGACCACCAGGATTTAAACTCATTCTTTTCTCAAAAAAGTCTTTTTTTGTTTGTTTGTTTGTTTGTAATTTTTTTTTGAGACTAAAGTCTCATGTTTCACCCGCCAACAAATTTGGTAAAGGTGGACACTCAACTCTAGATCCTCCTACCTCCAGCTTCCTACTGCTAGAAGTACAGGTGTATGTAAGTACACCTGGATTTTCAGTTTCCTCTAAGATAGAGGCATTGCTCCAAAGCAATAAAATTATTTTTAGCTGGGTATGGTGGCACCTGGGAGACTGAGGCAGGTTTAAGGAAAATTCGAGGCTAGCTTGAGCCTAGTAGCCTCAAAAAATATAAAACATTTCCCAGGCTGACACATCTCAAAGCTCTCCTTTGTTGTTGCTTTGATGTGTACGTAGGCAGACGGTGTGTGCACGCTCACGTTCACAGATGTGAGAGTGTAAAGGCAGAGGTTGGCATCAGGCAGGATCTCTCCCCACTATGTCTTGAGACAGATGAACTGGGAGCTCACTCAACTTGGAGCCGACCAATTAGCTAGACTAACTAGCAGTCAGTGAGCTGCAGGGAGGGATCCTCCCATCTCTGCCTCAGTGCTGGAAGCACAGGTAACATGAGCACTGGGAACCCAACTCAAGACCTCATACTTGCACAGCAAGTGCATTACTCAGCCTCTTTCCTTGCCCACACAGCCAGACTTTGTTTGGTTTTGAGACAGAGTTTCTCTATGTACAGTCCTGGTTGTCCTCGAACTCAGACATGAGTTCAGACATGCACCACCATACCAGCTTCAGTCAGCCTTTGATAGGCTCACACAAATACAGAAATTCAGGAGTTAACCACCACTATTACCCCCTCTACAAAACCAATAAATTTTTCAAGACACCAAAGCCTTTATCGCCCAGATTAACTCACATACAAAAACAAACCGGCAGACAAGATTATTACTTCTGTCTTCATACCCATTAAGATACTGACCTCTCTGAAAGGCTCCCACAATGCCACTGGGGGTGAAATTTCGCATCAATATCCAGCTTGGCAGCTCTCCAAGTTTAACCTCCATAAGCTTCTTCTCCTTCAGTGGCACTGAAAGAAAAATAAAACGAAAACACTAAATAATTCTTCAGCAACACAGATAGCACTCTTCCATGTACCATTTCAATTGTTCTTGCAGGTATACAAAGTATAGATGCTGCATGAATCATTTTCTGAATAAATATATTACAACAGAACTATTAGTGTAGGCCTAAGCCTATGTAATAGGGCTGTTTAGCAAAGGAAAAGCTTTAAAACCAAGGCTGGAGAGATGGCTCAGCAGACAAGAACTCTAAGAACCTGGATTCAATTCCCAACATCCACATGACAGCTCGTAACAGTCTAATCCCCTCTGGCACCAAGCATGTATGTGGGATACAAACATGCACACAGACAACAGCACCCCTACACACAAAAAGTAAAATTAAAAAAGCTTTATCAGCTGGGCGGTGGTGGC
>JAQHUG010000097.1:88583-111413 GCA_028555095.1 Dicrostonyx torquatus
TGGGACAAATACACCTCCACCCTTTCCCGTGTCCCCTACTCTCTTGTCCCCTATCTCCTTTATCATCGCGCCCTAGCCCATTCTAACCCAGACTTCTCACTTTCCTCCTCTTAAAAATGACACCTGCAAGGTCATTTGCTGCTATTTCCTGCCTGAGTCAGAAAGGAGCCACTTTTAACTTTTCCTTCCCGCGAAATGAAGGAGTCCCCTTCACCTAGTTCGTCCTCTTCTGTGGGTAATTTGGGGTCAGACACTTCCCAGAAGAATCAAGGCCCACCCAAACTAGTATTGGGCACAAGAAGGTGTCATTAGTGTTATTTCACATTTTGCCCGGGAATCTTTGTGGACTCTCCCGGCGGCCAGGGTCCGGGGTCTGATAGTGACAGGGACGAGTCAGGGACTCTTTTCCAACATCTGTCGCCCTCCTTACTAATGTAAGATGCACCCCAATCGGCAGGGAGGGCCGTGCGACTTCAGTTAGGTCTTGGAAAAACCAAGCAAATAAGTAACCAAGTGCTCGTCCAGGGACCCTGAGGTTCTCCTACCAGACGTCCCGAGTCTCTGCTGTTCATCCGGGAACCTCCCCCGGAGCCGCCCTCCCCTGCACTTCCGCCGCCGGAAGTGACGCGAACGCCAGCCTGCGGGCAGTCGAGAGTGGCCCCGGAAAGGCTGGCGCTGCTCAGCCTGGAGCGTCTCCGTGACGGGACAGACGCTAGACCCGCCTCTCTGCCTGGGTGAGTCCCCCGGAACCGCTGTCGCGTCGCCGTGGGAGCGGTCGCTTGTTTGGCCTGCGGCGGACGCGCAGGAGGCTGACGGCTGTTCCCGGAGCCCGGGCGCGCGGAGGGCTGAGCTCGCGGCCCTGTTTTCTCCTCAGCCCGGGTTCGTCGCCGAGTCTGGGGAACCGAAGTGGCCCCGTGCTGGCGAACCTAGCGGCCTGGCCCCGGTGGCAGCTAGGTTGGTGTGGCCTACTTCGTCCTCTGGGAACCGAACCTTCACCTAAAAGGGAAGTGGATGGAGGGCGGCTCTGGGCGAGGCCTGTGAACGGGCCGGGAGCGTCACGGGGGGCGGCGGAAGGTGGACGGAACCCGTGTGCGCGTCCTTGGGTCTGAAGGACACCAGACACGCCGCAAGTCTTCCTCGTGCGGGTCCCATCAGCCTGCCCTAAGGGTCCGTCTCCAAAGTGGGTTGTGTCATTAGCCGTCAGGCCCGTTGAGTAATGCAGAACCGGTTACCACAGAATTCCTAAGGGGCTTGCTTTTGAGAAAAACAATGAGTAATCTTAACTGGCGTGTTTCTCCGGGTCTGAACTTGAGCCTCCAAATACTTAGAACGCCCTATGGAGAGATTTACGCGACTACACTGGTTGATTTTTTTTTTTTTTAATTTTAGAGGCTAGATTTTTTTTTGTTTTGTTTTGTTTTTGAGACAGCCTTGAGTCTAGCCTTAAACTCCTGAACAGGAACTCCTGCCTACATCTTCCAAGGTCTGGGATTACAGGCCCAGCCATATATAATACACACACACAATTTAATTTGGAATTTCCAATAGAGTCAGAATAGTACGGAATTGTTAAACCTTACAGTTTGAGTTTTAAATTTTGAAACTGAATGCTACCGTGTTTTTTTTTCGTGTGTGTGTGTGTGTGTGTGTGTGTGTATGGAAGGGTGTTAGGGATTGAAGTCAGGGCCTTGTGCACACTAGGAAATACTCATACCTTGAGCTGTATATATTTTCAGCTCCCGTTTTTTCTTTTTGCTGTTTATTTTGGTAACTTTTTTGTTTGTTTGTTTTTCGTTTTTGAGACAGGGTTTCTCTTTAGCTTCGGAGCCTGTTCTGGAACGCTGTCTGTGGACCAGGCTGACCTCGAATTTACAGAGATCAGCTTGTCTCTGCCTCCTGAGTGCTGGGATTAAAGGCATGGACCACCACCACCTGGCTATTATTTTGGTACCTTTTTTTTCCTTTTTGGACCCAAATTACCATGCACTTTTAATTAATCAATTAATTGCATTTAGAGGAACTTAGCTCTGTGGACAGTGACACCTGGAATCGAGTACTTTTGTTTGTTTATTTGTTGTTTTTTGAGATGTTTTTTTCTGTGTAGCTCTGGCTGTCCTGGAACTTGCCCTGTAGACCAGGCTGACTTTTAAAATTTATTTTTAGCTAATTTTTCATAAATATCTATCCATATATATTAAGTAATTTCTCCTATCCTCATCCTGCAGTGATGGTTATTGTCCTCCTGAACAGGGATGGAGGAAATATCCCATGAAGCAACAGGATCACCGAGGGTCCAGTTTCAGTCTTTGGAGAGCCAGTCTGAATGTCTTTCCCCAGAGCTTCAGTTTCTGCAGGACACGGAGATGGAGCAGGGATTCACTGGGGGTAAGGCAGAGACAACACTCACTTCCAGGAGAATGGGAGTATTAAGGGATTCTTAGGCCTTATATGAGAGGCCAGGGGCTGGAATCAGATGATCCTGAGAGGAAGAACTGGAAGGGAGGAACAGAAGTGATTCCTTCCTGGTTTGGGCCCTTCTGTCCTTCCCTGGCTGTTTGTCCTTTAGAAAATGTGGACTTATTTATTCGTGTCACCACAGCCCAAATAATTTTTTTTAAGACAGGCTGCATTTGCCACATCTCACTAGCCTTACCTGGTTTTCACTTCCTCATAGACTCAGAAAGAACCTTTCCCTCCCTGTGTTCCCTTCACTTTGTGTCTTCTTTGCTGATGATTTATTCTGTTGCAACTGCAGTTTGTGAATTACCTAATTTTGGTCAAGAAAGCAACCATTTAATTTCTTGATTGAGCACAGTGTCCGTTTAAATGCACAAATGTTACATATTAACTGTATATTCACATACATGTATTAGGTAGGTTTGGCAGTCCGTCCCCCCACAAGGATTTGCTGCGTAGCCCTAGCTGACCTAGTACTGTCCAGCCTATGATTTGGATGAATTTTGTGTCAGTCTCCCAACTACTAGAATTGTAGGCATTCATTACAGTACTTAGCTGCTGATTCTGTTATGTAAGAACTGTGTCTTACATTACTGTGACCAATGCTAGTGCCTGAAATAACATGTGTTAGCAGCCATTAAGTGCGTTAAGTGGAGGGTGTTGTGGGGCATTGTTGGAGCATGTAAAGAATTATGAAGAAACATGTTCCTTGTTCCTGAAAGTTTCATAACAGTGGCTGCAGAGAACAGTGCCCAATAACAAAAAAAGGCATATGGCGTTTATAGTAAATGGTATCTGAGAAAATACCAGAAGTTTGCTAAAAACTCTGGATAAATCACTTCAAGTCCTTCAACTTTTTTGTTGTTTTGAGATAGGGTCTTTACATAGCTGTGGCTGTCCTGGAACTCAGAAATAGACCAGTTTGGCCTTGAACTCGCAGAAATTCTGCTGCTTCTGACTCCTGAGTCCAGGGATTACTGGCTTGTGCCACCACACCTGGTCCACTTCAACTCTTGAGACAGTCTTATTATGTAGTGCAGGTTGGCATTGAATTTTGCTTTGATGACTTTGAACTTCTGGTTCTTCTACATCCACTTTCTAGGTGCAGAGATTACAGTTGTGTGCCACCATACCCAGTATATGGTGCTGGGCATCAAACTTGGAGCATCATGCATGCCAACCAAGCACTCCACCAATTGAGCTAGGTCTTCAGCATTCTTTTTGCTGCTGTTTCTGTGGTTTCTTTTTTTGTTTTGTTTTTTGAGGCCATATTTTTCACTTGTAGACCAGGCTTGCTAGGAAACATTATCTGTCTTTATGCTTTGCTTTGCTCATCAAACGACAGGTATAATGCATACCCTTTTGGGAGGAATGTTATGTCCTGAGGATAAAGTGAGAACCCTAATAAAATGCATATCACAATCTTAAACATATGTAAGTAGGAACAACTACCAAGGAGGAGTGGTCATACCTAAAACCTGGTAAATGTTTGTTGGCTGTACTAGAATGAAGGAGGATGTCACACATGCCTTGGGCAGGAGTAGTATCTTCTGAGAAGGGAGCCCGGTGAAAGGGCTGCTCTCACTCTTGGCTCCTTTCTCCTCCCTCAGCTCCACCTGTTCCCCAGGTGCCTGCTCTTCCCCATGAGGGAAGCCCAGGAGACCAGGCAGCTGCACTCCTGACAGCCAGGTACCAGGTGAGCTGAGGGACCCTCTGTTTTTCCTCAGGGTTTCTTGTTGCTGATTGAGTGTGGCCTCTCTTTTGTTCCATTTGTTAAACTTGCCTGGAATCTTTTCAGAAGCAGCTTGGGAACAGATCCTCTTCAGAGACCCAGATTTGACACAAACAAGTTTTCTATCTCCCCACCACCACCTTTGTTCACAATACTGTAATGGGCACTTCCGGGATTTATTCTCTAGGTTCTAGTCTGTTTTCTCTCAATAGCCACTAGATGCCCTCTGTGTCATGTTCATCATTCTCTGGCCATGGTGCTATAATGGTAGCCCATTCCTGAAAGCAGCCAGAATTATTATTTCAGGAGTTTGTGACATTCGAGGATGTGGCTGTGCATCTTACTCGAGAGGAATGGGGATGCCTGGACCCTGTTCAGAGGGAGCTCTACAGAGAAGTGATGTTAGAGAATTATGGAAACGTGGTTTCACTGGGTAAGGACCCTCCTGGCGCTCAATATTTGAATTTCTTTCTTGTTTCTGAGTAGGTGTGAGGTCTTCAAGGTAGTCTGTAGAGTATGTTCAAGTTTCAGGTTTCAGCCCTCTATTTTTAAGGTCCTCTCCTCTGGAGGGTTAATTTAGGATTCCTTTTGGTTATCAGGAGGAGACCTTCTTTCTACTCCTTATCCCCAGTTCATGTTTCTTGCTTTTGTAGGACATTTGTTTCCTGTTAGCAAAGAGAAACTTGGTTGAGTTTTGGCTAAGGGTTTTTTTTTTGTTGTTGTTGTTTTTTGTTTTGTTTTGTTTTGTTTTTTGAGAGTCTTATGGATCTTCCCAACCCCTTAGACTCTGTTCTGATTCCTTTGTACCCTGTGTCTGAGATTTTCCCAGTAAAGAAACACATATTTAACAGAAAGGCTAAAATCTCTCTTGTTGATCTTCAAATTTATCTCCAAATAGGCAGGTTTGAGAGACTTGATTTAAAGTTGTGACTTACTGTGGGTATTACACATTATAGTCCATTACCTAGGTGATAATCCTAAGCAGCCATACCCCATGCAACAGAAGGCTCAAGACTAGGCAGGCTAAATTCTTAAATTATATTTCTTTGTTTTTTTGAGGATGCCTGGGATTAGGCAATTTATAGTGATGTTGAGAAATACCTGTGGGGTGGGGGAGGCAGGGGAGGGACAGGATTGTTGGCAAACTCCTTGATGTGAGCTTTGCTTCCCTCCTTTATTTTGGCCTGTCTTTGATCTTGTATCCACTCTTGTGCATTTATATCTATAGTTAAAACTTCCTTCACCAATTTTTTTTTTTTTGGTAGAACCTAGGGTTTTGTTTTGTTTTTGTTGTATTTTAACCTTCTTGATTTCATGTTGGATCTAAGAAGTTTTCTTACCTGTGGGGAGACAGTTTGCTCATTGGGAAGGTTTTTCAGTGTGTTTTCCATTCCTGGCTCTTTGATCTTTATAGGCATACTTCTCCGTCTTCCTACCACCCGGATTCATTGTGTGAATTCCTGCCCAGCCCTGAGTCATACCCAGGCAAGTGCTTTCTCTGGAGAAACACTTGCAGTCCTAACGGCAGGAATCACCAAGAGATGGTCCAGTTATCGGCTTTCCGTCGGTAGTACTCGTCCCTGCACGGAAACTCCTTTTGCAAGATTGTAAGATATTAAATTTGGTTGATGGAATAGATGTTTCTTGGGATGCCACCATTATGTAAAGTTGCCGATCCCCAAATGACCTTTGGTGAATCTCTTACGTGGAAGCCTTCTTTAAAATCACATGCATTTGGAACTTAGTTCATTCATAAACCACTCTTGGTGGTTAGCTACTTGTGTGAGAAGCCACAAAGCTAACCCTGTCTCTTCAGTTACCATCATTCCTGTTATTTTAGAGCAGGGAGTACATGTCATATGCTCATTCTACTAGTGAATATAGCCTGTCTGTTTGACCTCACCTTCCTGTGACCCCAAACTTTCCTCATGTTTGGTATAATTTTCTCCTTCCAAGAAGTTCTGTCTTCTTGTCCCTGATTTTTTTGTTGTACCATACCAACTGATGTATTTATATTACCTTTTCTAATTAAGTGTTCTTAACTCTGTCCTTGATGGAAGGGAAGTGGGGGGGGCACAAAAATTAAATAGTTTAGGGCATCAAAATTGATGTATATTTTAAAGCTTTGTAAATTGTAAAATGATCTATATATAATTGTAAACTACTGTTAATTTTACCTAATACAGAATTTCCAACAATTAACTTGTGTACGTTTTGTAGTAAAGAAATTTTGTAGTAGTTTAGCACAAGCCTATAGTATAATATACTACCAGGTGGAGCTTTATTTCATTTTATCTTGTCCTACATACATGCATACCCACAGACTACAAGAAGCCCTCCTGTTCTCCCCAGCTTGCTGTTATCATCAAGCCAGCATATTCTTGTTATTTGGTGTTTTTTTTTGTGTGTGTTTTTTTTTTCCCCCCCGAGACTGGGTTTCTCTGTGTAACAAACAGCCCTCACTGTCCTGGAACTCACTCTGTAGACCAGGTTGGCCTTAAACTCACAGAGATTGCCTGATTCTGCCTGTGGAGCACTGGGATTAAAGGCGTGTGCCACCACTGCTCGTCCAAGCCTACATATTCTTAGCAACCATTTTTATCATTCTTGGGAATTAACTTTATTTTTGCGGGCCACCATACTCCATTTGGAATCTAAGGTTATATATGTTTACTAATTTTACTTAGTGTTTGGGATTATAACATAAGAACTTTATAATTCAATCTATGCTTAGGCTCCCTTTCCGGTTTATGATTTTTTCATGGCTGTATTTTTATTTGTCACAGGCACCAGAAGGCTAGTCTCTTTGTTAAGTCTTTGCACTAGACAGCAGCAAATAAATAAATAGCTGAAGTTTTTTTGTTTTTTGTTTTTTTTTTTTTAAAGTTTGATGTCTTGGAAGCAACGATGATTTGCACAAAATGTTTTCTACTATCATTTCTATTTTCTCTTTATACTATATGCTATGTATATGAATATCTCATATAATCCTTGCTGTAACTCAACAGTGAGTAGAGGATGTTACTCTTGGAAAAGGCCTTTTTTAAAGCCTTTAATCTCAGCACTGGAGATGTAGATGCAGGCAGATCTTGAGTTCGAGGCTTGTCTGAACTACAGAGTGAAATCTAGGACAACTAGGGCTACACAGAAACCTTGTCTCAAGAAAAAGAAAATCTTTAAAAAGTTTCATTCATTTGCTAATTTGGGGGGGGTGTCACATCTTGCAGCTTGTGTGTCAAGGTCAGAGGGCAGCTTTCCACTTGGTTTTATCCTTGTGCTGTGTGGGTTCTGGGGGTTGAACTTTGATCAAGCACCTTTACTAAGCCATTTCACTGTCTATGCAAGATAGTATTAATTACTCCTGAGAAAACTGAGGCTCTGAGAAATTAGGCTTGGGTCCTGGTTCTTTCCCTGAGGCACTTGCTGTCTTAGTTTTTTGTGTGCTTGGCACTATAGGTCAATCACATATGACATTAAAATTCTGGGGGGTTTTGTTGTTGTTTTAAGTCAGGCATCCTGGAACTCTGTAGAGACCCATCTGTCCAGAGTGAAAAGAGATCTGTCTCCTGAGTCCTGGGATTGAAGGCAAGGGCCGAGCCAGGTATTGTGGTGCACAGATTTAATCTCAGCACTTGGGAAGTAGAGGCAGATATATCTCTATAAGGCCAGCCAAAGCTACACAGTGAGACCTTGTCTCCAAAACAAAAAACAGGCATGCTGCACCACCATGACTTGCCCTCATGTTACATTTTACACTATAACTATTATCTTGCCATGATAGGGATGTAAACCCCAAGCCAAATGTGTAGAGGCAACTGTGCTATTGTAGTTTAGCAGTACTTTCATCTGACATGAAAGATCCCAGTTAAGAGTCTAAAAGGGATTAACCCCAACTGGGATTCAGAAACAGTGCGTGCTGTTCATGCATCTGTTTGGTTTTTGTTGTTTTGTTTTGTTTTTCGAGACAGGGTTTCTCTGTAGCTTTGGAGCCTCTCCTGGAACTAGCTCTTGTAGACCAAGCCGGCCTTAAACTCACAGAAATCCGCCTGCCTCTGCCTCCTGAGTGCTGGGATTAAAGGCTAAAGGCGTGTGCCACCACCCAGCTATGCATCTGTTCTGATCTTATTCTCATCTGGTCTCCCAAGGTTCGTATTTTTCAGGCTAAATGTCCTTTAAAGTTTTTCTTTTTTCAGATTAATTAATTTTATGTATGTTTTGCTTGTTTGTATGTGTACCACGTTCATGCTTGTGCCTGTGGAAGTGAGAAGAGGGCATTGAATCCTCTGGAATTAGAGTTATGTATAGCTGTGAACCCCTATAAGTACTGGGAATTAAATCTGGGTCCTTTCCAGGAGTAACAAGTTGGGTTTTGTTGTTGTTGTTGTTGTTTTGTTTGTTTGTTTTTTAACATCTAAGGCATCTATGCAGTCCCCAAATGTTCCTTTTTATAAAATTGGGTAGCTGTTATTATGGTGACATTTGGGTGCAAAGTTGACACCCTATAAACTGTTTTTCAAAATAAATTTAGGTATGTGAGAGGCAGAGACAAGCGAATCTCTGAGGTCAGCCTGGTCTACAGAGAGAGTTTGAGGATGGCCAGGGCTACACAGAGAAACTGTCTCGAAAAACCAAACAAAAAGAGAAATGCAGGATACAAGATTCATGGTTCTGGCTATCCAGGAGCATTATTAGTGGTGATAATGCCTGAGACCAATTTTAAAACATGATTTATTGGGCTGGAGAGATGGCTCAGCTGTTAAAGGCTAGGCTCATAACCAAAAATATAAGAGTTCGGTTCCCAGCACCCATGGCTGTCTCTCCAGCCACCAAAAAAAAAAAAAAAAAGATTTATTTTATGTTCATTGGTGTTTTACCTGCATGTATGTCTGTGGGGTGTAGGATCCTCTGGAATTGGAGTTATGGACAGTTGAATGGGTGCTGGGAATTGAACTCAAACCTGGGTCCTCTAGATGAGCAGCCAGTACTTCCAACTGCTGAGCCAAGAAAAGGTAGGACTTTGAGTCCTTCTCCTAGCCATATTGGAATGTTGAGGGCCCTGTCTTTTTGTTTGTTTTTTGTATTTTGAGAAAGTTTATCTGTGTAGCTCTGGCTGTCCTTGAACTCACTCTGTAGACCAGGCTAGCCTAAAACTCGTAGAGATGTTCTTGCCTCTGCCTCCCAAGTGCTGGGATTAAAGTTGTGCGCCACCACTGGGGACCAGTCTTACGTAGGTAGCCACCCACTGCTGCCATGAGCTCCTGAAAGCAACAACTTTTGTTTCATACGTTCTTCCCACTACTTAAATCCCTTCTTTGATGAGTTATGGAGGGGGTGATCCAGATGTTCTCTTTTGGGCTGAGCAGTTAACAGTCACTTGTTCTCAACTTTTGCCTAGTTAGATTCTCCATTAACTGTCACCTACTGCATATAGCAACTTCTCTGACCACAGCCGAAAGCAGCACTAATTTGTCAGTATAAGCATTTTTTAAAATATTTATTTATTATGTATACAACATTCTGTCTGTGTGTATGTCTGCAGGCCAGAAGAGGGCGCCAGACCTCATTACAGATGGTTGTGAGCCACCACGTGGTTGCCGGGAATTGAACTCAGGACCTTTGGAAGAGCAGGCAAATGCTCTTAACCACTGAGCCATCTCTCCAGCACCTCAGTATAAGCATATTTAGGAGACAGGTTGACACCATGTCCATTTAACAGAACAGAAGTAGGACCTATAATCTCTCCAGCTGTGAGTTTTTGGCTAGGTTTATACTACCAGGCATACATTTTTTCCCCCTTTAGAACAGTTCTCAAATCAAATGAGGAAGTGCTAGGTTATCTCCATAATGGTCATAATGTTATTGTGTCAGTGGGCACAGCTTGCCTAGCAGGGAGGTATGATAGCTTGACGGGTTCACAGATAAGACCATTGGTTTTACTTCCCAGTATCCTGCATAGCACCTCTGGTATTATGAAAACTAGCCAGCAAAGATGGAAGTTTCCAACTTGATTTCTTTATGTCCTGAAGTTAAGATATGTGTGGTCTTCTCAGTAATAGAGCCATACTTAGTTCTGGGAGGCAGCCAGGCCAAGAGCAATAACAATATCCTGTATACTTTGGAGAGGGGGAGCTCTGAAGCCACTCCAACCAACAACTTATAGGTAGGCAGATATTTCACACCTATTATTTCATTTAATTTACCTGTGGTTTGGGGAGGCAATATCATCTACCCCTGAAACGTAACCTCCCTTAGCCTGGCTGGCTGGGAACTCAAACTCACAGACATCTCCTTACTCTGCCTCCCCAGTGTTGGGATTAACACACACACACACATACCTGGCTTTTTTTTTTTAAAAGACTTTATTTATTATGTATACAACATTCTGCCTCCATAGAAGAGAGCACGAGATCTCATTACAGATGTTTTTGAGCCACCATGTGGTTGCTGAGAATTGAACTCAGGTCCTCTGGAAGAAGAGTCAATGCTCTTAACCACTGAGCCATCTATCTCTCCAGCCCCCCCCCACCCCAGCTTTTAAATTAGCTTACAAGTCATAGGTTTCCATAAGGCCTTTACATACATCATCATCTCCTTATTCCACCTCACCTCCATTTACATTTAACCCTTTTCACTCCAGTATTTCCTTCCAATTTTCTGTGTTCTGTGTTTTTCACTATTCTCTTTCCTCTAATACTCTCCCTGACCCCCAGGTCCATTTTAACTTCTTCATTTGTTCAGATACTACCAAGTTAAATGCAGAAATCTGAAAATTGGAACCTTCTGGACCTGGGTGATGACCTCATTCAGTATAACATTCCCAGCTTCATTTTTCTACAAATTTTATTTTTCTTTTTAAAGGCTTACTTCAATTGTGTGTGCATGCACACAAGATGTGAGTGCAGGTGCCCTTAGAGTCCAGAGAGGTCATCCAGTTCTCTGGAGCTGGATTTATAGGCTGTTGTAAGCAGCCTGACGTAGGTGCTGGGAATCACACTCAGGTCCTCTGTAAATGCAATACACTCTGTTTAACTGCTGAGCCACGTCTCAGCTTCTTCATTTTTCTTCATAGCAGAATAAAATTGTATTGTGTTTATGCATCACATTGTCATTATCAGTTCCTCAGGTGATGGGCAACTCAGCTCATCTCGGTTTTTGTTTTTGTTTTTTTGAGACAGGGTTTTTCTGTTTAACAGCCCTAACTGTCCTAGAACTAGTTCTGTAGAATAGACTGACCTTGAACTCACTGAGATCCATCTACTTCTGCCTCTGCTGGGATTAAAGGTGTGTACACCACTGCCCCACCCTTAAGCCATTTTTAAGAATCTATAAGCACTACTCATTACAGGCGACATACTAGGATAAGGGGTACAAGTAATAAATTAGTTATGCAATATATGTCTTTTATATGTGCTCCCTGATACTTTCTTTGCTCGGGACATATAAAAACTGCCCTTTGATACTAACAGCATCAAAATTCTGTTCTTCCTGTTGCTTTAATATCAAAAGAGATGGAGCTCCTCTAGTCTGAGGCAAGTTTGTCCTGTTTGATACAAACCTGTGCTACATAGTGAGTTCCTTGCCAGCATGGGCTACAGAGTGATGCCCTGTCTCAAGATACTCTCCTCCCCCACCCCACCCCCGCCAAACGGTGATGTAAGGAGTCTTCTCAGCAATATGTTTGTTTTATGTGTACTTTTACTATCCTTCACTGTAGTATGTTATGGTCATCATTTATAGCCTCCTCTGTATTTAGAAGGTGAGGTCCTTCAGTGTTTGAGATGGATTGTCCCTTTTGATTGGGCTCTCTATCCCCACCATTCTTTTCATGTAAGCGGAACCCCATTAATTGTTGTTGAGTCGGAGGCTGGAGAGATGGCTCAGAAGTTAAGAGCACTGACTGCTCTTCCTGAGGTCCTGAGTTCAATTTCCAGCAACCACATGGTGGCTCACAACCATCTATGATGAGATCTAGTGCCCTCTTCTGGTGAGTAGGCATATATGCAGACAGAATACTGTATACATAATAAATAAAAATCTTTTTAAAAAATGGTTGTTGAGTCAATAAAAAGAGTATAAGCTAATTCTGGTTTGAAGGTGTGGTGTGCATTTGTTCCTGTGAGCACTGAAACAGATTGCTTCTTTTTTTGTTTTTAAAAGAAATCAAGATATTTGAATCATTTCATGGAACATTATGATAATTCAGTACTTGCAGTGATCACATCAGGGCAAATCAGCATTTCCATCCCTTCAGTAGTTCTGGCTGTCCTGGAATTTGTTATGTAGACTAGGGCAATCATCTTTTTGTGTGTGTCTTGAGTGTGGGTATGTGCACATTAGTGCAGGTGCCCAGGGAGGCCAGAAGAGGGTTTTCAGATTCCCTGGAACAAGTTATATAGCCAGTGTGAGCTTATCCCTGCAATAGCCGTTAAGTCCTTTTAATCACTATGCCATCTGTCTATCCCTTGAAGTAATATGTTGGGGATTTTAAAATCTTATTAATTAGAATTAAATTGTAAATTGTTTCTATTGTCACCCTTTTGTGCGGAAGAGAAACAGAAATAATTTCTGTTTTGGTGGTGTTTATAAAACTTGTTTGTCTTACTGGTTTTTGCTAAATTTATTTGTTTATTACTGATTTACTGCTATACTTACTATGTAGCACGTGTTTGGATTACATTTTGAGGATACAATTTGGTACTTGTAGACCAGGTCTAATACCAACATTATAACCTAGGCCATAAGAATACTAATGATAACTTCTGTGAAGACGGGTACACACACCTGTGCATGATTCCCTGAATTATATTTGAATGAAAGTTGCTGCTTCCAAGTTACAAACTCTCCCATTAGCATACCCCTTGCCAGAGATCAAGTCTGAACTCCCTAGAGGACCTTCATTCACTAGGTCTTCCTGACCAGTGTCTTCTCAGAACTTATCTTCTGTACTAATCATTACTAAAAAGAAAAGAGGGCAGTGTAGCATCTGAGGATAAATTGCCATATTCCATTTCCTTCTCTGTGAGCAGGATTTCCAATTTCCAAGCCTGATGGGATCTCCCAGCGGGAACAAGATCTACAGGTCTATGATCTGGAAACTAAGAATAGAGAAGTCATAAGAGATAACTGTTCAGGTGAGTAAGGCAGAACCTGTCACATGAATCAGTGGAGACCTAAAGTCCAGGTGTTGAGCCAAGTTCTGACTGAGCTCATATTCAACTCACATTCATTCACAACTCTCTGTGAAGAGAGCCTGCCTGTGATTACAGTTAGTAATTCTTCATACAAGTGTGCTAGGTCCCATTTTAAGTTACAGGACATTTTAACCCATTTTTATATTTGTTCCTTTGAAATTTCTTACTGCCTGTTGTTTTACTTTGCTACAATAGCCTGTTTGTATCACCCTTTGATCCATATCTGTCCTACCTTGCTCCTGCTATTCTTGCCCTTATGTCTGCTGTTGAAATTTTGTGCTTGGTTTTTGAAGTAAATAAAATTTGCTTATCTTTGAGGATACTACATTATTTAGTTTCCTCATTTTTATTTATTTATTTTTGTAAGCACAGGGTATAGATTACATTTGCATTTTCTATTTATATATTGTATTAGATGGAGAGACCAGAGAAGAAAACAAGCTGTTGATCCCTAAGCGGAAAATTTCAGAAGAAGTACATTCATACAAAGTGAGAATAGGAAAATTCAAACAGAATATTATCCAAGTTCCTGAGACCAGAGAGGTGTATAAGTCTGAGGACAGATTAGAAAGGCTCCAGGAAATTCTAAGGAAATTTCTCTTTCTGGAGAAAGAGTTTAGACAAATAACAATCAGCAAGAAAAACTTCACCAATGAGAAGACCAGTGAACCTGAAAAAAGCTTCAGTCTAGACACTACACTTGATACAGATCAGAGAGTTCTTAGAATACAGACCATTGATGACAGTAAATATGACATGAACTTCAACCAGAACCCAGCAGTTGGTGAACAAGAACCCATAAATCTAACACAGAGTAGTGACTATAAAGAAAGCTTAATGGATCTGTCTCACCTTAATAAATGGGAGAACATGCCTGCCACTGACAGATCTTATAAATGTGATACATGCGGGAAAACCTTCCAACAGACCTCGGCTCTTACTAGACATCAGAGAATTCACACAAGAGAGAAACCGTACAAATGTAAGGAATGTGAGAAATCTTTCAGTCAGAGCTCAAGCCTTAGTCGACATAAAAGAATACACACTAGAGAGAAATCCTACAAATGTGAAGCATCTGATAAATCCTGTGATGCCCCTGAGAAGTCATGTGGCCAGAGCTCAGATATGCTTCAGCATAAGAAGGTTCAGGCCAAAGCCAAGTCTTACAAGTGTGGCAGCTGTGAGAGAGTCTTCAGCCGAAGTGTGCATCTTACTCAGCATCAGAGAACTCACAAGGACATGGCCTGTAAATGTGCCGTGTGTGGCAGTGACTTCTGCCACACCTCATATTTAGTTGAGCATCAGAAGGTACATCATCAAGAGAAATCATATGAGTATGATGAATGTGGGCTGGCCTATGTGAAACAGCAAGGAGCCCGTTTCCGAGAAAAGCCCTACACGTGTACTGAATGTGGAAAAGACTTCAGATTGAACTCCCATCTTATTCAGCATCAAAGAATTCACACGGGAGAGAAACTGCATGAATGTAATGAGTGTGGGAAAGCTTTCAGCCAAACCTCATGCCTTATTCAGCATCACAAAATGCACAGGAAAGAGAAATCATATGAATACAACGATTATGAAGAAACTTTCAGTCATAACTCCGATCTTACTCTGCAGCAAGAAGTTCACGTTAGAGAGAGAGTCTTTGATTGTGATGCATGGGACGAGAACTTCAGTCAGAGAGCACACCTTGTCCAGCATGAAAGGGTCCATACCAAAGAGAAACCTTACGAATGCAATGAACTTGGGGAGACATTTAGTCAAGTTCAGGCCTCATTCAATATGTGAGAAAGACTGCAGAAGTCACATATGTACTGAATGTGGTAATGTCTTCAGTTATAGTCTGGCCCTTGGACAGCATCAGAATTCATACCAGAGAGAAACCCGCTGAATGTGATGAATATTAGGAAGTATTTTGATGTTGAACTCTTCATTGACTCCTGTAAGTCAGTGCTAGAATATATAGAACATGGTACATTCTTCAGCTTATTTTCATACCTTAGTCCCAGTTGGGGATTTGTATTGGAGTAGAATTCCACTGTCAAATGTGAAAAAGCCATCTGTCATCTACCTTGTTGTTTCAGTGTCACATTTGTGCCATGCAGAAAGTCTGTGAAGATAAGTGTGTATGTCATGCCCCAGTACTTGCTCACATGGAAGAATCAATACCCGAGAAATCACTTGGGTATAGTAAACATTGCAAATCTGTGAGCAGGGGTTCATCTATCATCAGAATATACCAGGTGAGAATCAAGATGATGAAAATGATAAGATCAGAACGTCTGCACCAGTTGAGACTGATAGAATGCAAACAGTGAAACTTACCACTCTGTTTCAGGCCTTACCCAGTATCAAAGTATTGGA
This sequence comes from Dicrostonyx torquatus, assembly GCA_028555095.1. Taxonomy (NCBI): domain Eukaryota; kingdom Metazoa; phylum Chordata; class Mammalia; order Rodentia; family Cricetidae; genus Dicrostonyx; species Dicrostonyx torquatus. Next base: position 104,331 of record JAQHUG010000097.1, read on the forward strand.
GAGAAAATGGTTACTTCTGTGTGTAATTATTCCTATTTAGTTCCAGTGTTTTCAGTGTAGAATAACTGAATCCAGAAGATAATTGGTGAACGTGTTTCTCACAGCATCCTTTAATAAGTATTCTAAGTAGGTACGAATATTTTATTTATAGAACTCATTTTAAGTGAGTTTAATTTGGCCTATACACATTAAAACATGTTTTTCCTTGAAATTGATTCATATTCACAGTTTGCCTAGGATGCTGTTTTTGTACCAATGTTGACATGCTTCTGACAGTAGCTCTGTGAGCTTTTTCTGTTCTTGGCTTGAGTGCCAAGGAGTTGAGTCTCCACAGGAGACTTGGGCCTTTCTTTTCTGAGGACCCTACATGCTATTATTTCTATAGCCATACCCTTGGCTTCCTGTTGATTTCTGCATTCTCATAGGAATCTTTAAATGATGTCCTGGTTGTAAGCTTCTCTCTAGCTGACACTGTTCCTCTGTGGGATCTTCTCTTCTGTGGTGAAGCTTCCTTTAAAGAGTTGTATTTCCACATTAGCCATCCACGTTTGGAGGATTCAGTCTTCCTGAGTTTGTGGCAGGCACCCAAACACTTACAAGTAATGTGAGTTTTTAGCTGCCTTGTTTGCATCCACAGCCCTCTAGAAGAAATGCCAAGGACATCAGGGAGCTAGTAAGACTCCTGGTGGCCTAGCAACATTCATTCAGTGCCTACTTTGCATGTATGTGTACGTTTAGAAACCTTTTATATGCCTATATTGAAGGCCAACAAAATGCTCAGGTCTGCTTTTGATAGGGAAACAAAGAACACACAAATCAGAGAAATTGGTAAGGAAATACAGCCTTCTAATAAAGATGTTGGCTGTTCTTAATGATGTATCTAGACAGTATTTCAAGAGAGTGGCAGGTCCGTTCCTGGTAAAATTGTGACCATTAGGATTGCTTCTTTATCTGTCTCCCCTCCACACCCTTCATCAAGCCAGGGTAGCATTTTGAAGCTTAGGGCTTTGTGCACAGTTGTTTGTGCATTGCCATACCTTGTGTTGAGATGCAGTCGTACTTTGTTGCCCAGGCTGGTCTTGAATTCCTGGGCTCATGCAATCTTCCTGCCTCCCAAGTAGCTGGGATTATAGGCATGCGCTCCTGTGCCTGGATTTTATTTTTGTATTTTAATAGAATCTACAGGCCATATAAAAGATCATGGCTGTTTTGATTTATAGACGTGATCACAGGTATTGAGTTAAGGGTCCCTGCCCTATACCATATAGAGTTCATTATTCTTTTACATGATGTCAAGGCATTTTTTTCACCTTAAAATTTATAACATTTTATGAATAAGAAAGTATTATTTAAAATTCTAGTTGTCAATCAAGCAGTTGAGGCTTTCATAGTTCAGATGTTGTAATGTTCCCTAGGCTCCTCAACCAATATATAAGATAAATTGCACTCTGTAAACCTTGTGGCTAACCTCTAGGATAGTCCTACCACTGTATTTTACTTCTTTGCCATCAGCAAGCATAGTGTTTCTTCAGGGCAAGAAAATCGACATATATCAAATTGATCTCACTGTAAAAGCAAATGAAAAAAATGCATGTTTTTTTGGTCCCTATCAAACTTGTATACTCTTACTTATAGAGACCAATAGTCACTTGTGGTGACTGAGGCAAAGGATTGATTCATCCTTAAGTAGCAGAATCTGTAAAAATTACATGTATGCATTTGGGTTAGGAACGTGCTTTTGTACTTCTACTTGAATAAAGGTGTGTTCAATGCTCTTAGACTCTTTGTTTTGAAACAAGCCTGGAGGCCCCAGCTGAAAGCACTGAGCAATGTGGAATTCCTCACCTTCTTGCCTGCAGCAAGCTCCTCTGTGAGACTCTCTCATAAGAAGTGAGTCTCCATAGAGGCCAGAAGAGGACATCAGATCCCCTGAAACTGGAGTTATAATTTTGGGCTGCCACATTGGTGCTGAGAATCAAAATCCTGTTCTCTAAGAGCAGCCAGTGTTCTTAACCACAGAGCCAGCTCTCTAGCACCTAGAGGTAGTGTTGATCCAGTTGGAATGCTTAAGGACATAAAATAAAAGCAAACGATTTGTGATTTCAGTAGAGCTCTGAATGTTGTGGTAGGTAAAACAAATTTAAAAAGAATGCGAAAGTAGTTGTTGAAGTTTCAGCTTCTATGTTCAAGTAGATATTTGGTAAAATGACAATGTGAGTTCCTATTAAGTCTTTGGTCCTAGGGGAGGGAGAGAAGTCTGTTAGCTGGACACTTTCATTTACTGCATGCATACCCCTATGTAAACGTTCAAGCTTTATTTTCACCACAGTTTCTGCGAGAGAGCTGGGTTGTTAAAGATTTACTGAGGCACCAAGAGGCTGAAGATCTTAGGGTCTTGCAGCAAGTTACTGTCTCAGGGCATGATAATGACTGATTCCCAGACCACAGGGGTTTTGTTTTGTTTTAAAGTTCTTCCTAAGGTGTCCAGTATTATTAGCTCCAGCTGACCCAAAGGCTCCCAGAGCTGATGTCAGAAGAGAGTATCTTAAGTATTTTTTTTTAACGAAAATAATTGGTAGGTTTAAGATAATTTTTGACACAATCGGTTACCTCCCCCCACCCCATTTCCTATTTCCTGCCCAGACATCCCTGCCCCATCAGTTTCTCTTGCTCATTTCTCAGCTTTTCAGATTTGGTCTTAGCCAAAACTAACTGATGGACCTAGAACTCTTGACCTGGAGCAAAATAGGCAAGCAAGCTTCATTCCTATGCACATGCAAAAAAGACTTGTAGAGCACCACTGAAGAGTGTATTAAGCAAAAGGGGCAGGCTGGGCGGTGGTGGTGCACACCTTTAATCCCAGCACTCGGGAGGCAGAGGCAGGCATATCTTTGTGACTTCGAGACCAGCCTGGTCTACAAGAGCTAGTTCCAGCGCAGGCTCAAAAGCCACAGAGAAACCCTGTCTTGAAAAAAACCAAAAAAAAAAAAAAAAAAAACCAAAAAAAACCCGAAAGGGGCAGAATGTCCAAAGCTTAGAAATGAATATCTTAGTGTTTTATCACTGAAGAGACACCATAACCAAAGCAACTAATTTAGAGAAGGAAGCCTTTAATTGGAGGCTTCCTTATGGGTTCAGAAGGTGAGTCCATGATATCATGGTAGGAATTGTAGTAGTAGGGTGGCCTGGCATGGTGTTAAGAGTAGTAGCTGAGCTTATATCCAGATCTACATGGGAGACAGAGGAATTGAACTAACTTGTGAAACCTCAAAGCTCACCCCCTAGTGAGACACCTGCAAAACTGCCTCACCTCCTCATCGTTCCTAAACAGTCTACCAACTAGCCACCAAACATTCAAATATATAACCCCTATGGTGCCATTCTCACTCAAACCATGATGAAAAAAAATTTTTAAGACAAGGTCTTGGGGAGGCTGGAAAAATGCCTCAGTGGTTAGAGTACTTGAGTGTTCTGGAGGTTCTGAGTTCAGTTCCCAGTGACCACATGGTAGCTCACAGCTATTTGTAATGGGATTCAGTTCCCTCTTATGTGCATGAAGACAGCACTCATACACATAATGTACATGAGTACTTTAAACAACAAAAAACCCAAGGTCTCATACTGTCCTGGCTGACCTGGAACTCTACCTACTCTTCCTATCTCCCAAGTGTTGGGGTTAAAGATACAATTCTTTGTCTATGTGCTGTGAGTATTGCTTGTGTGATGTCTGTGCATCATGTGCATACAGTACTTGTGGAGGCCAGAAGAGGGTGTTGAAGCCTTTGGAACTGGAGAGAATCAGTTGTGAACTGCCAGGTGGGTGTTAAGAATTGAACTTTCTCTGGAAAAACAGCAAGTGCTCTTATCGGCTAGGCCATCTCTCCCGCACTTGTTAGCAACTTTTAAAGTTTATTTTAAAATACAATTTTTATTCCTTGAGGATTTCATACATGTACACAATGTTTTCACAACATGACCATTTTGTAAGACAGCAATAATAGATTCTTGGGCCTATGACCTCCCCTGCTGTGACCATGTTTACAGTAGTAGGCATGAATTCATGTCAGGTAACCTCAAATCCAACCAGAAAGTAGTGGGAGTAGGATATTTGAAGGTTCTGAATAAGGGAATTCTATAATAAAGGGAGAAATTTCTTACTCTAGGAAATGGATGTGAGCAACTGAGCACACTGAGTCTCCATATCACATTGAAGCCAGGCCTTCATAGGCAAATGCTATGTCACTAACCTACATTTTCAATCTGACCTAGGTTTATGGGTTTATGGGAGTTAAAAGGATGCCCCAGATAGTCACTTCAGCAAAGTGTAATGACATTCCCACACCTGAAACTGTAGCTCCATCCATCCATCTTATCTAGTTGCTCTGTGTATGACATTAGTGCTAGCCAGTGTGGCCGTTAATTAAGTGAATTAATTGGTGGGATAACGAACTGGTTATATAATGCAGTGCTTTGGAAGTATACATAGATGGGCTTTGTTCAAATCTATAAAGCGTCACTTGAGACTTTTATATAACTTGCCTATGCAATAAAGGCATAGTTAAAGATAAATGTAAAGGGTGCCGGCCACATAGCGAGAGCTCAGAAAGTTCATGGAGCCAGTAAGATGGATCAGCCGGTAAGGATGCTTGCTGCCAAGTCTGATGACCCCCAGTTCCATCCATGGACTCCAGATTCCTGCTGTGCACAGGCACATTGAAAGTTCAGTTTCCAAAAAAGTAAATTATTAAAAATGTGGCTTGGGAGATGGCTCAATGTAGTAACAGCACTTGTTCCTCTTTTACAGTAACTATGTTCAGTTTCCATCACTCACATGGTTGCTCACAGCTGTAACTAGTTCCTGGGGATCTGACACCTGGTTTCCATGGGCACTGCAAATGTGTGTTGCATAGACATACATGGAGGCAAAATGCCATACACATGAAAAATGTTTATTATTATTATTATCTTTTGTGTTATTTTTGTTTTTTCTAGACAGGGTTTTACTATGTAGCCCTGGCTGTCCAGCAATCCACTATGTAGACTGGGCTGGCCTCAAAATCACGAAGATCCACCTGACTCTGCTGGAATTAAAGGTAGATGCCACATGTATGCCAGGACCTGAATTCAAGTCCCAGCAGCCATGTCAGGTGGCCTACAACTTAAGGCTAATTCTAAGCTCTGCGGGTTTTAGTCTGGGCTCCTTAGTACATTTAAGTACGCACACATGTACACACACAAGAATGTTATTTTAAAACAAGATTGCATTCCAAAATTGGGCCAGGAGAATGGTTCAGTATAAAGATGCTGCAAAAGCCTGATGACGTAAGTTCTAACCCCAGAACCCACAGAAAAGTGTAAGGAAAGAACCACCTCCAAAATGGTGTCCTCTGGTCTCAACACGTGTGTTGTGGTACATCTGCTGTACGTCACACACATAACTAAATGCAGAATTAAGAATCCCCCCTGTTAATGTACATACAAGTACAAAAACCAATTTACAGAAGTTCTTTAAAAATGAATAAATAAACATCTAGCTGTGAAAATTTGAATTATGTAGGGGATGGAAACCCTAGATTTGGAGACCTGACTAGAGAATAGTAGGAACTGTTTGCTGTTTGAGTCATCAAACTGGCATCTGTCTCAACATTTGTGTCCCCCCTTCAGAATACAAGCTAATGATTTAAGACTACAGTAGATTTGGGGGTGGGGGTTGAGACAGTAGTTTTAGAGCCTGTCCTGGGACTAGCACTTGTAGACCAGGCTGGTCTCAAACTCACAGAGATCCTCCTGCCTCTGCCTCCTGAGTGCTGGGATTAAAGGTATGTGCCACCACCGCCCAGCTACAATAGATTTTTAAAATGAACCAAACCAAAGCAAAAATAATGAGCACTGAAATTAATTTGCTGATGTTTTCTTCTATTCTTCAAAAATGAGCCCTTTATATTTCATACATATTTTTAAATTGTCAACTTGAGGTGTAAAGTATAAGATTTCTCTTCTGCTCGTTTTACAAATACCCAGTCTTCCACGGCCCATCATGAGTCTAGTTAGATGTTTGGGCTCTGGTTTGATGTTCTTCATTGTGACTGGCACAGAAAATAGGAAAAGAGGTTCATGAGGATTAATGACAGATCAGCTTAAGTGCCCAACAACTGGCACTGCTGTTTCTGAATACTAAATATGAATGATTCACTTTTTCCCCTCCCCTTTTCTCCCTTGCTTCATTACTAGGAAGTTTGATTTCTGCCTTGTTCTAGGGTTTTTTTTTCTCCTCTTCCTCTTCTTCCTCCTCCTTTTTTTCTTTTTTTTTCCCCCCATTTCACTCACTGGAACTCCTAAAGGTCTGGAAGGGGCTGGATGAAGGACTATTGGATGGAGTTCAGCCTGCAGGGGTTGGCTTGACTTTGTGATCAGTTAGACAGTTTGATATGTGGCTGGGGAATTCAGGAGAACTGAGGGGTGCACTTGAGGCCATGATGAAGAGGAAGATGACTGCAAACCAAACTCCAGGTCCAGTGAAGTGAAGATGGGCGGGTATAGAGTCCATAGGTGATGACAATGGACACCCAAAACATCCCATTCCTGACAATCCACCACCGAGTTAGACCTCTGAGCCTCTTAGAGGGGACCCAGAAGTGCACTGAGATTTTGCCCTATGATCAGTGGCCCAGGTCCTGACAGTGACGAAAGCTGAGCATCATCTGCCAGGAGCTGAGTAAGGTGATACAGTGCTAGGCCTGGGCAGTGTTAGGCTTGGTGGAGGACTTCTGGAGGCGGGAATGGGGCCACTCCACACTGCCCTGTCCCTTGGTCTCTAGCTGTTTGGGCAAACTTAGGTGGAGAAGATGGAACTAAATCCTGGAAGAGAGAAGGCAGAGTCAGCCGCCATGGATCTGCCAGAGTCGGACATGCTAAATCTTTCCCGGTAAGCCACTGGCGATACACAGATTAATAGAAATGGGTTAAATTAAAATGTAAGAATTATTCCGGGCAGTGGTGGTGCACACCCATAATCCCAGCACTCAGGAGAGAGGCAGAGGCAGGCAGATCTCTTTGAGTTCGAGGCCAGCCTGGTCTACAAGA
>JAQHUG010000097.1:114818-125803 GCA_028555095.1 Dicrostonyx torquatus
TGGTGTGAAAGCCTGTTTCTTTCCGCGCGTCTCCGAGCACACATTTGGGGAAGAACATCAGTTTCTATGTTGGGGCAACGGTCCCCGACACATCCTGAGGATGAATGTATTTGCAGCCTTGCTTGGTTTATGGATTGAACCCAGGGCCTTATGCATACAAGGCCTTTTTCCAACTGAAAACTCCAGATCCATCTCTGTGATCCTGGCATTTAAATCTTATGAGTTATGCTGGGTGTGGTGGTACATGCCTTTGCTACCAGCACTCAAGAGGTAGGGACAGATGGGTCTCTGTGAGTTCAAGTCCAGCCTGGTCTACATAGCTCATTCCAGTTCAGCCTGAACTACAGAGAGAACCCTGTCACACACACAAAAAAACCTAACAAACTGAAACTTTATGAGTTACTTATGGAGATTATGGTGGCTTGAATAAGAGTGGTTCCATGGGTTCATGCATGAATGCTTAGTCACTAGGGAGTGGCTCTATTTGAAAGGCTTAGAAGGGTTAGGAGGCTTGGCCTTGTTGGAGGAAGTATTTTGCTGCATTTGGACTTTGAGGTTGTAAATGCCACACAGGCCTAGCCTCACTCTCTCTGCCTATGGACCAGGATATAGCTCTCTACAACTTCTCTAGCACCATGCCTGACATGCTCCCCACTACTTGGATAATTGACTAAGCCTCTGAAACTGAAAGCAAGCCCCTGATTAAATAACTGCTTTCAAAAAAAGAGAATTGTCTTGGTCATGGTGTCTACACTCACCAATATAACAGTGACTAAGACAGAGATGAGCAGAATCATGTCCTGTGCAGGAAAATGGAAGGAACTGGAGGGCACTGGATACAAAGTAGGACAAATTCTGGGAGAGAGGTATGGAGTTGTTTCTCCAATCTGTGGAAAAGAGATGTGAAGAAGAGATAACATGAATGTAGAAGAGAGTATCTGGGCAGATCAGGAACCTACAAAAGGGAGGAAGGAGACAATACCTAGGCAGTGGTACCAGCACTTGGGAGGCAGAAGCAGATAGATCTCTAAGTTTGAGGCCAACCTGGTCTACAGAGAAAGTTCCAGGACAGCCAGGGCTGTTACACAGAGAAATTTCTTCAAACAAACAACCCAAAACAACAACAAAAAGAGGGTAACAGAAAGTGAACACTGTCAAAGTACATTGTAACGTGCGTGAGAATGTCATAAGGTGACATATTTTATACATTTGATATGCATTAACAAAAAAAGACTGGCATGGCAAGATGGTTNATTATAATAATAATAGTAGGTTTTCTTGTAGGTGCATGATCTATCTGGTTTTATGTTCTTAGTCACATAGCAGTGTTATGTATAGGTGCCATCTCATTGCTGTATCTTTTTTGTTTGTTTGTTTTTTTGAGACAGGGTTTCTCTGTGGCTTTGGAGCCTGTCCTGGAACTAGCTCTTGTAGACCAGGCTGGTCTTGAACTCGCAGAGATCTGCCTGCCTCTGCCTCCAGAGAACTGGGATTAAAGGGGTGTGCCACCATCGCCCGGCTCATTGCTGTATCTTAATCCAATGTTAAGTGATTGTTTATTCCCATTAGCCTTATGACACTGCTATACCAGCATAACTCTCAAGCAGGTTGCTATTGTAGGTTATAAAGTTTGTAAGTGGGTGATACTGATGATTATCTTTCTCCTCTGGTAGCATTCAAAGTACCATGAACTCTAGTCAGTAGGGAGGAAGCTTCTAGTTTGCACCAGCTTGACTTCTCCATGTTTGATTACATAAGTGTTGTCTTTAGCGACAGGGCTTTACCATCAGGTTGTATGGTATAAATTTACCATTGGCCTTTACTGAATGTCCTAATCTCTCTACCTAGTCTTCCAGCCTTGATACTCTGTTTTCCACATGAACTATTCTGCTAATGAGGCTTTCCACTGAAGATTTTGTTTGGTTTGTAGAGGTTTTCATTTCTAATATCATTTCAGTTTGACTATTCTTCCATAATTCTCTATTGAATTATATTTTCATATTTTGTTTGACTTCATTATTTTATCCATCTGTTATTGTTCTAAGTATAATTGTATCCTTCTTGAGCTATTTAAACAGTCAATATTCTTTCTTTTTAAAATGTTTTTATTGATATTATTGAGCTCTATATTTTTCTCTGCTCCCTTCCCTTCTTCTCCCCTCCCCTTAAACCCTCTCCCATGGTCCCCATGCTCTCAATTTACTCAGGAGAACTTGTCTTTTTCTACTTCCCATGTAGATTAGATTCATGTATGTCTCTGTTAGGGTCCTCATTGTTGTCTAGGTTCTCTGGGATTGTGCATTGTAGGCTGTTTTTCTTTGCTTTATAGCTAAAAGCCACTTATGAGTGAGTACAAATGATATTTGTCTTTCTGGGTCTGGGTTACCTCACTCAATATGTTTTCTAGATCCATCCATTTGCCCACAAATTACAAGATGTCACTACTTTTTCTGCTGTGTAGTACTCCATTGTGTAAATGTACCACATTTTCTTTATCCATTCTTCAGTAAAGGGGCATTTAGGTTGTTTCCAGATTCTGGGTATGACAAACAATGCTGCTGTGAACATAGTTGAGTACATGTCCTTGTGGTCATTTGAACATCCTTTGGGTATATACTCAAAAGCAGTATTGCTGGGTCTTGATGAAAGTTGTTTCTTAATTTTCTGAGAAATTGCCAGCCATACTGCTAATCAAAGGGACTGTACTAGTTTGTACTCTCACCAGCAATGAAGGAGTGTTCCCTTTACCCCACATCTCATTCCAGCATAAGTTGTCATCAGTGTTTTTGATCTTGGCCATTCTTACAAGTGTAAGATGGAATCTCACAGTTGTTTTGATTTGCATTTCTCTGATGGCTAAGGATGTTGAGCATATCCTTAAGTGTCTTTCAGCCATTTTAGATTTCTCTGTTGAGTGTTTTCTGTTTAGGTTTGTACGCCATTTTTATTGGATTATTTGTTCTTTTGATGACAAATTTCTTGAGTTCTTTGAATATTTTGGAGATCAGTCCTTTGTCTCATGTGGCATTGGTGATAATCTTTTCCCATTCTTTAGGCTGGCATTTTGTCTTGTTAACCGTGTCCTTTGCTTTGCAGAAGCTTCTAAGTTTCAGGAGGTCCCATTTATTAGTTATTTCTCTCAGTGACTGTGCTATTAGGGTTGTATTTAGAAAGTGGTCTCCTGTACCAATGCATTCAAGTTTACTTCCCACTTTCTCTTCTATGAGGTTCAGTGTGGTTGGTGTTATGTTGAGGTCTTTGATCCAATTGGTCTTGAGTTTTGTACAATGGCAACAGATATGGATCTATTTCATTCTTCTACATGTTGATATTCAGTTATGCCAGCACCATTTGTTGAATATCCTTTCTTTTTTCCATTTTATGTTTTATTTGCTTCTTTGTAAAAAAAATCAGCTCCAAAGCTACAGAGAAACCCTGTCTCGAAAAACCAAAAAAAAAAAAAATCAGCTGTTTATAGATATGTGGATTGATATCTGGGTCTTCTGTTTGGCTCCATTGGTCCTCCTTTCTGTTTTTATGCCAATAGAAGGCTGTTTTCAATACTGTAGCTCTGTAGTAGTGTTTGAAGTCAGAGATTGTGATGCCTCTAGAAGCTTCTTTATTGAACAGGATTGTTTTGGCTATCCTGGGCCTTTTCTTTTTCCATATGAAGTTGAGTATTGTTCTTTTGTGGTCTGTGAAGAATTTTTCTGGGATTTTGATGGGCATTGCATTGAATCTGTAGATTGCTTTTAGTAAGATTACCATTTTTACTATGCTAATTCTACCTACCCAAGACCATGAGAGATCTTTCCATTTTCTGGTGTCTTCTTCAGTTTCTTTCTTCAAAGATTCAAAATTCTTTCATACAGGTCTTCCACTTTTTTGATTAGAGTTTCTCTGAGATATTTTATGTTGTTTGTAGCTATTGTGAAAGGTGATGTTTCTCTGATTTCTTTCTCAGCTCCTTTATCATTTGTATATAGAGGGTTACTGATTTGAGTTGTTCTTGTATCCTGCCACATCACTGAAGGTATTTATCAGCTGTAGAAATTCTCTGGTAGAGGTTTTGGAGTCACTTATGTAAACTATCATATCATCTGCAAATAATGAAAGTTTAACTTCTTCATTTCCAATTCAAATCCCCTTGATCTCCTTATGTTGTCTTATTGCTATTGCTAGAACTTCAAGCACTATGTTGAAGAGATATGGAGAGAATGGACAGCCTTGTCTTCTTCATAATTTTAGTGGAATCGCTTTGAGTTTCTCTCCATTTGATTTGATGTTAGCTGTCAGCTTGCTGTATATTGTTGCTTTTATTATATTTAGATATGATCCTTGTATCTCTAATTTCTCCAATACCTTTATCATAAGGGGTGTTCAATTTTGTCAAATGCTTTTTCGACATCTAGTGAAATGATCATATAATTTTTTTTCTTTCAGTTTACTTATAGGATGGGTTACATTGATAGAATTTCGTATGTTAAACCAGCCCTGCATCTCTTGAAGCCTACTTGATCATAATGGATGATTTTTTTAATGTGTTCTTGGATTCGATTTGCCAATATTTTATTGAGAATTTTCATTGAATTCAAGGAATACTTTAATTTCTTTCTTTATTTCTTTCTTGACCCAGGGGTGGTTCAGTAGTTGACTGTTTAAGTTCCATGAGTTTGTAGGCTTTCTGGGGGTAGTGTTGTTGTTAAATTCTTTTTTTTAAAGATTTATTTGTTTATTATGTACAGATTTCTGCCTGTATGTGTACCTGCACCCCAGAAGAGGGCACCAGGTCTTATTACAGATGGTTGTGAGCCACCATATGGTTGCTGGGAATTGAACTTAGGACCTCTGAAAGAACAGTCATTGCTTTCAACCGCTGAGCCATCTCCCCAACCCTAAACTATACACAGGCTAGCCAGGTGGCGTGTGCTTTTATTTATTTATTTATTTATTTATTTATTTATTTATTTATTTATTTATTTTTGCTGTTAAATTCTAACTTTACTTCATGGTAATTCGATAAGACACAAGTGGTTACACCAATTTTCTGTATCTGTGCATGTTTGGTTTGTTACCGAGTATGTGATCAATTTTCGAGAAGGTTCCATGTGGTGCTGAGAAGAAGGTATATTCTTTCCTGTTTGGGTGGATTATTCTATAGATGTCTGTTAAGTCCATTTCATTCATTATATCTGTTAGTTCTCTTATTTCTCTGTTGAGTTTCTGTCTGGTTGACCTGTCCATTGGTGAGAGAGGAGTGTTGAAATCTCCTACTATTAGTGTGTTGGGTTTGATGTGCAATTTGAGTTTTAGTAATGTTTCTTTTACATATGTGGGTGCTTTTATATTAGGGCATGAATATTCAGGATTGAGACTTGATCTTGATGAATTTTTCCTGTTATGAGTATAAAGTGTCCTTCTCCATCTTTTTTTCCATGATATTTATGTTTTTCTCTGCTCCCCTCCCTGCCTTTCTCCTCTCCCCTTCAATCCTTCAAGATTATGGCAGTATTCGGGATCCTTAGCTCATCTGTTCCTATTTCAATAATGTTACCAGGATTTGGATTTCGATGTCTTTTTTGGTCAGTGTCAGAAAAGTTGACATCTTCATAACATTGAATCTTCTAACCCCAAATTTGCTTTTCCAAATGAAGTTGAGTACCATTCTTTCGAGGTCTTTGAAGAATTTTTCTGGGATTTTGATGGGCACTCCATCTCTTCTGATTGACCTTAGTTTGAAATCGATTTTGTTAGATATTAGGATAGCCATACTCACTTGTTTCTTAGGTCCATTTGATTGGAAAACCTTTCCCAACCTTTTACTCTGAGGTAGTGTGTTTGGGATTGAGGTGTGTTTTTTGTAAACAGCCAAATGCTGGAATCTATTTTCATATCCATTCTGTTAACCTGTGCTTTTTAATAGGTGAATTGAGTCCATTGATATTAAGTGATATTAATGACCAGTGGTTGTTAACTCCGGTTATTTTTTGGTGTGTTTGTGTGTTTCCCTTCTTTGAGTTGTGTTGGTGGAGGGTTATCAGATGTCTGTGCTATTGTGGGTGTTGTTGGCTTCCTTGGGTTAAGGTTTTCCTTCTAGTACATTCTGGGTATAGTAGTCTGGGCTTGCAACCATGCTCTCTTAGTGTCTGCAGCACATCTATCCAAGACCTTCTGGCTTTCATGATTTCCACTAAGTCAGGTGTAATTATGATAGGTTTACCTTTATATGTTACTTGACCTTTTTCCTTTGCAGTTCTTCAAATTCTTTCTTTATTCTGTATGTTTTGTGTTTTGATTATTATATGGCGAAGGTATGGTTTTTCTTTGATCTAGTCTATTTGGTGTTCTGTAAGCTTCTTGTACCTTTATAGGGATATCCTTCTTTATATTAGGAAAATTTTCTTCTATAATTTTGTTGAATATATTTTCTGTGCCATTGAGCTGGAGTTCTTCTTCTTCTCCTACCCCTATTATTCTTTGGTTTGTTTTTTTCATGGTGTCCCAGATTTCTTAGATGTTTCTGTTAAGAATTTGTTGGATTTGATGTTTTCTTTGATCAATGAGTTTATTTCCTCTATAGTATCTTCAGTGCCTGAGATTCTTCTATTTCTTATATTCTGTTGGTTATACTTGTCTCTGTAGTTCCTGTTCATTTACCCAGATTTTCCATATCCAGCCATCCCTCGGTTTGTGTTTTCTTTATTACCTCCATTTTGGTTTTCAAGTCTTGAACTGTTTCCTTTACCTGTTTGATTGCTTTATCTTGGTTTTCTTGGATATCTTTGAGGGATTTATTAATTTCTTTTAACTTTTTGTTTGTCTTCTCTTCCATTTCTTTAAGGGAGTTCTTCACTTCCTGTTTAAAGATCTTCACAATTTTCATAAGGTTATGTTTAAAGACATTTTCTTCTACTTCTTCTGGGTTAGGATGTTCAAGTCTTCCTGTTGCATGTTCGCTGGATTCTGGAGTTATCATGTTGCTTTAAGGATGTTGGAGAAATTCTTGCATTGGTGACTACCCATCTCTTCTTCAAATGAGGCCAGTGGAGTCTTGGTGTCTTGGTCCAATCTTTGCTGTGGATGACTGAGTACTCAGGAGTTTTTCTTTGCCCTCTCTTAGGCCCCCTCAGTCCTGAAGCAGGCTGTGTTGGAGGTTACAAGGACCTCACAGATAAAAAGGCAGGTTTGGGGGCAGAGTAGGATGGGGTATATAAAGCCAACAGCAGCCGGGCGGTGGTGGAGCACGCTTTTAATCCCAGCACTCGGGAGGCAGAGGCAGGCGGATCTTTGTGAGTTCGAGACCAGCCTGGTCTACAAAGCCAGATCCAGGACAGGCTCCAAAGCCACAGAGAAACCCTGTCTCGAAAAACCAAAATAAAATAAAATAAAGCCAACAGCAGGGACACACGTGTCTCAGAGAGTGCACTTCATGCTGTTCAGCCTTGTGGCCTTTTACTCACCTCTCTGGTTCTCCTCAGCATGGGAACAGGGTCTCTTGCAGGGTTCCAAGTACATCGCAGGCAAAAAGGTGGGCATGGGGGCACGGTGGGATGGGAGAAAGAAGGCCCAGTATCAGGAACACTCCCCGCTGGCTCTCAGGTCCCCTCAGCCCTGAAGCAGGCTGTGTTGAGGGATCCAAGGACCTTGCAGATGAAAAGGCAGGCTTGGGGGCAGGGTGGTGTGGTATGGGATAAAGAAAACAAGCAGCAGGAACACACCTCTCCAGTACTTCTAAGCATGGTAGCAGGGTTTTTTGTTGTTGTTGTTTGTTTGTTTTTGAGACAGGGTTTCTCTGTAGCTTTTGGAGCCAGTCCTGGAACTCGCTCTGAAGATCAGGCTGGTCTTAAACTCACAGAGATCTGCCTGTCCCTGCCTCCCAGGCGCTGGGATTAAAGGTGTGCTCCACCACCGCCTGGCCCACTATGTGTATTTTTTTTTCAATACTGAGAATTGAACCTAGGACCTCGTGAATGCTAGATAGAAGTTCCACCACGGAGCTACAAACACTCTCACCCCACTTTATTTGTAGTCCATCTGTCTGAGGCTGCTGAGTATCAAGAATCTCAGGCCTACCTAAGATTTTCTTTTTTGGTTTGGTTTTGGTTTTTTGAGACAGTGTCTCATATAGCCTGGTCTTATTTATAGCAGAGGCTACCTTGCACTCCTGTGCATTTTTGAAACACATTTGTTTATGTGTGCATTTACATGGGTGCATTGCACAGTGTATGTGCACAGGTCAGAGAACAGCTCCCACCATAACTTCTACCAAGTACATTCAGGGACCAAACTGAGGTCATCCAGCATGGCAGAAGGCAACTTTACTTACTGAGACAGGCTCAGGCCCTCTTTGTTGTTGTCATGTTTTCGAGACAGGATCTCTGTAGCCCTGACTAGCTTGGATCACTGCCTCTCAAGTGCTTGGATTAGCTGTGTGGGCTATGACACCTGACCCTCGCTCTCTCTCTTACTCTTTTGAGACAATCCCGAGAAGCCCAGGGTGGCCTTGAAGATGATGTGTAGTTGAGGGTGACCTTGTTCTGATTGTTTTCTACCCAGCAAGTGCTGAGAGTATAAATACGGCCCATCTCCTACTCCCCATGCCCAACCTGAGCCCAGGCTTCCTAACTCAGAGCCACCTTGTATCTACAGTTCTCTCTTCTTTCCAGCTTCCACACAGAGGCTGATGGGACTTCCTTTTCTTCATTTCAGGCACAAGAAGGCCAGCGACAGACCTCATGAGACTTTCCTGGCTCTTTTCTGGCCCCCACCCCATAGGACTGTCTGTCCTCCAACACTTGGATGTTCTTGGATCTACCTGATGGACAGGAGGCAAGGAGGGACTTGCACAGCTGAGATCAGCATGGCCACATTGGCAGGTGTCAGCAGCCTTCTGCAGCCCTTCTTCCCACCTGCCTCTGGGCCAAGGGAGCCAAAAGGACATGAGCAGCTTCTGCTGACTCCAATAAGCTCAGCATTGTGGCCCCTCAGGAGGAGGAGGAGGAGGATGAAGAGAGCTTTGGAACCCTCTCTGACAAATACTCCTCCTGGAGATTATTCCACAAGTCAACAACCAAGCTGGATGCCTCCGGTTCTGAGAGAAAACCCTGGGAGACCTCAAGAAGAAAGTTGCGGGGAGACTAGAACCTACCAGGATCAAATGAGTATGGAGCAGGAATGGCTGTGACCCCCTTTGGGTATGAGCAGATTCTGTGAGGTATTGTGCAATAGAATGTGTTTCCATCTTAAAGGGACTGTCGGTTCCAGTGGAGAGATGTGTAGGAGGGTGAGTGTCAGGCTCCATTGAGCCAGGCCCTGTGCTTTTTCCAGAGCATTGAATAGCAACTATGGTCTAGGACACAAACCAGATGGGGAGGGAGGCAGTGATTGGCTGAGAGCGCACACGTCAGGCAGTGCTCAGGGAAGGCTCCATGTGTGGCACTTACATGTGTGGCATTTTGGAGGCTGAATAAAAATGAGTGGGTCAACGGACAGACTGTGCCAAGCATTAGGCATAGCCAAACATCTGAGCCACCTGATTTAAAAAAAAAAAAAAAGTGTATGGGTGTTTTCTTGCATCTGTGCACCATGTATGTGCAGTGCCCAAGAAGGCCGGATCCCGTGGAACTGGAGTTATGGGTGCTTGTCAACCATGTTGTAGGTGCATGGAGCAGAATCCAGGCAGCCAATGCTCTTAACTGCCAAGCTATCTCTCCAGCCCCTAGACTTTTTTCAGTTCCATGTTGTCAATAAATATCTTAACAGGAGATGGTCTCGTTGCTTAGTGTGTAGAGAGGGGCGTTAGTTGCAACTGAAGCCTTCTGTCACTCTTGGGGTTAATTTCTGAGAGGGTCTCACTGACACTGGAGCTCATGTTTGACTAGTCTTGCTGTCTTGTCCCTGTCTCATCTCCCTAGCGCAGGGATTATCGCACAAGGCATGGGTGCTAGAGTGAATTTGTCTTGTTTGCATACCAAACACTTTACCATTGAACCATTTCCTCAGCGTACTTAATCTACTACTTCTTACTGAAACAGGGTTTCTCTGTGTAGCCTTGGATGTCCTGGAACTTGTTTTGTAGACTTAACTGGCCTCAAACCTGAGGTATTTACTTGCCTCTCCTTCCCAAGTACTGAAATTAAAGGCATGTACCTCCACACCTGACTTGAACATAATCTTTTTAAATCAGACTTTTTTTTTTTTTTTGGTTTTTCGAGACAGGGTTTCTCTGTGGCTTTGGAGCCAGTCCTGGAACTAGCTTTTGTAGACCAGGCTGGTCTCGAACTCACAGAGATCCGCCTGCCTCTGCCTCCTGAGTGCTGGGATTAAAGGTGTGCGCCACCACCGCCCAGCTAAATCAGAGTTTAAACTTTTCATTAGCAGGGTTTTTCCTCTCCTTTTTGGTTTGGCCTATTTCTCCTATGTATTCCCTGCCAGCTATTTCAGGCTCTTCATTCCTCTCCTCCCTACAAGTGGATGCTGCAGTGGTCCAAGGTTATAGGTCAGGATGGGAGCAGCTCAGCAAAAAACAGGCAGAATTGATAGGATGCCTGAATTCTAACTGTGGGGCTGAGGTGACCTCCCCAGGTTTGGAAGTGCTACAGTGCCCTTAGAATAGATGGCTTTTAGGCAGAGGGCAGTTTCTCCTGCCCTGCAATACAACAGTGATTCTAATGTCCAGTTTTCTATCCTTGTCGTCTCCTTGAAAGAAGAGCAGAGGTCAGCTGCTGTGGTTAGCTTTGGGTGACAGGCAGTGGCTTGGATTGCCTGAGAACATTTTTGAACTCCCTGCTTTTCTTAGTGTATTCCGTATTCTTTGTACAGAGTGATGGGTCTCATGGTGAAGCTTCTGTCCCTGTGTGTCACTCACCTTGACGTAGTTCTGTTCATTTCTAATTACAGTACAAAGGGACAAACACCTATTGAAGAAGATTGATGGCTTTCGAGCTTATTACAAGCAGTGGCTGAAAGTGATGCCCGCAGAGGAA
>JAQHUG010000097.1:129729-155894 GCA_028555095.1 Dicrostonyx torquatus
CAAGAAATCTCTTGACCATACATAGCAAGCTTGACTACTACAAGTTTTGAGTGCTGAACAGAAACTGGCACAGCCAGTTGTGAAAAGAGAAAGCAAAGTTAACAGTGGCTTAGTATTTATTGCTATAGGTATGCCCTCACAATAGCAGTGATCAGATCAGCTGTAAACAGGTAGTTCAAAGATTGTTTTAAATAGCAGTTTGAAGGGGGCCGAAAAGGTGGCTCAGTGGTTAAGAGCACTGGCTGCTTTTGCAGAGAACCCAGGTTCAATTCCCAGCACCTAGTTGGCAGCTTATGTTGTAACTCCAGTTCCAGGATCCAACGCCCCTCTTTCAGTCTTTGCAGACACTAGGCACAAACATGGTACACATGAAGCAAAACATTCATACACACACACGCACAAAAGAGCAATAGCAAATCAGGGTCGTGAAAGGATAGCTCAGTGAGTAAGTACGCTTGCTTCCAAACTACTATGAGACTGATCCCTGGAATCCTCGGGGTGGAGAGAACTGACTCTGGTAAGTTGTTCTCTAACCTCTCCCCATGCTCTGTAGTACATGTCTGTGCAAACACCATTCTCACGCCACACAAATAACAAGCAAGTAGTTATACAGCAAGATGTCTTTTATTTATCTTGCCAGACTCAGAATCACCTAAGGGGGCCTCTTTGAGTAATGACTCAATCAAGTTGCCCTGAGATAAAGATCTACTCTGAATAGAGGCACCATTCTCGGGGTGTGTGTGTATCCTGAACTGTCTAAGAGTGAAGAAAGCTAGTTGAACTTCTGTGTGAGCAAGCACCATGTGTATTTACTACTTTTTAAAAAAGTTTCTTAGATCAGCAAGGCAGTGGTAGCGCATACCTTTAATCCCAGCATTCAGGAGGCAGAGGCAGGCGGATCTCTGTGAGTTCGAGACCAGCCTGGTCTACAAGAGCTAGTTCCAGGACTGGCTGCAAAGCCGCAGAGAAACCCTGTCTTGAAAAACCAAAAAAAAAAAAAGTTTCTTAGATCTTATATATGAGTGTTTGGCCTACATGTATGTATGTACCCAGCGCCCATAGATGTCAGATGAGGTGCTGGATCCCCTGGAAATGGAGTTATAAACAGATGTGAGCAGACCTGTGGGTGTTGGGAAATGAACCTGGGTCCTTAGCAAGAGCAGCATGGGCTTAATCACTGAGTTATTTCTCCAGCCCTGTTCTCTGGTCGTTGACTATGGGTGTGTGTTGTTTTAGTTCCAGTCTTGACATCCCCTCAATGATGGATCTAACCTGGAATTGTAAACCAAATAAACCCTTTCCTTCCCTAAGTTGCTTTTGGTTAGGGTGTTTTTATCACGGTAACAGCATCTAAACTAGGACAAGCTGTGCTCACCAAAGGCTAGCATACACTTGGGCCTTCAGATAAAATGTCCAGAGACAAGCTGACTGCCAGGATTCCAGTCAGCTTGTCTCTGGACAAAGGACGGAAGGAAGGAAGGACGGAAGGAAGGAAAGAAGGAAGGAAAGACAGAGCAAGCTGGGCATTCTAGTATATCTTTAATTTCTGTGCTAAGGAGGCACAGGCCAACAGCTCTCTGTGAGCTTGGGGCCAGCCTGATCTACACAGATACAGGATTGCTAGAGCTATGTAGAAACACTGAATCAAAAGTAATGAAAAAAATTTATACAGTGAGACCCTGTCTCTAATACAACACTTAAAGTGAAAAAGACACCTGATCTTTTTCTCAGAAATACACACGCTAATCCATTTCAGAACCTTCGAGGATTCTGAGTTGATAAGCAAACAAAACTTGACCGGTTGGCAATGAGCCTCTTCTCACAGTTGTCTGTCTATCATTGGAGGCACATGAGCCTCCTACATACAACCTACCCAGTTAGGAGTGCCACCACTTACCTTCTCTCATCTTTTGATCTAATTCATCCAGTGTTGGTTCGATCAATTCCCAGCCATCTGGAGGAGCTTTCCGGCTTCTTTTGACTTTGGGCATTTTCCAGCAAGATTTGTAAAGATCTAGAAGAAAGTCAAGAGCTTTCTGAGTCTCGCTCAGCCAGAGGCCTTGGGCAGCCATTCCTGGTGCACATTCATTTACTCAAAGCCGCAAGAGCAGTTAAGTAGCTCCATGAAGTGACGGACTCCTATCCAGACGGCCCAAGTTCACACTGCAGTTTCTGTCTGCTTTTCACGCCTGTCAAGCCCAGGAAGTGTAATGTATGTTATGTCAGTAAGTCATGTGTATGTGTTTTCTGAGCGCCTCTAGAAGTTGGCTCTCCAGACACTATTTCAGAGCCAAGCATATGTATCTCAGTATCCTCCCCAGTCTTTTATCTGGGCATGGGCTGCACTCTCCAAACTCTCTAACTCTACATAGGGAGCAATGAGAACAGCAAAACAGACTAAGAGTGAAAACATGGCCTTGGAATCTGCTGGAAGGTACTCTATTTCCAACAGTATTGTTTATCTCACGATGTGTTTACAGTAGAAAGGAGAACTTGGAACTTCAACCATGTAAACTTGAGCTGACTGCCTCAATTTCCCCAGTCAGTTTCTGCTGGATGTTGTGAGCAGCAGATCTGATACCATTATCTCAACATTTTATTCTTTATTTTTTTTTTGGTTTTGAATCTCATCTGATGGACTCTATGGCCAGAACTCTCCTGGGGTACTCACACCAGTTGGATGCCTTAAAGCAGCTTCCACAGTAGATTTCTGCTAGACTCTTTGCCATCTACTTTCTCCTCCTTCTCTCTAGCTATTTATTTTGTTACTTTGGCTAGCATCCAAAACCAAAAGTATCCCACAGTAGATCATTCCTCAGAAGGCCCCAGACGGCTACTTAGCCAATCTAGCAATCTAGACGTGAGAGTATGTCTCAAAAATAAAAAAAAAAAAGTTTTCATTTTCTCACCTGTAAGTATAAGTATAATAAGATATACCTTATGGGATCATTATTAAAAATAGATTACAAGTCAATTACAATGAATGCCTTTAAGTGAAGGATCTAAGGGTGGCAGTTTACAAGGGAAAAACATAGGTATTAAAATCACAATACCTTCTATCTGTTTCCTATGAGAATATATAAAAATCCCTCCCTGGTGTTTGCAGTTACAATCCTGTGCTCTTGGCCTGATTCACCAATATTCTGACTTTGGGAAGATCACTTTTCTTCTTTGGTCCTTTGTCTCATCTGTAAAATGACAGCAAAGAGCAGTAGATTAAACATAATAAACAATGGCCAAATCAAAGTACAATAGAAAAATTGCTCTTCCTTTTTTTTTTTTTTTTTAGTGTTCAAGACAGGGTTTCACTATGTAGCCCCGGCTGTCCCGGAATGTAGACCAGGCCTGCATTACAGTCACAGAGATCCACAGGCCTCTGCCTCCTGCAATTAAAGGCATGAGCCACCAAGCCTTTAATCGCCTAAAAGGCAAAAAGCATCTTTTCAAATTGCATTAAGCTTTCTAGCTGGCGAAGAGAATCCTGGCCATCTATTATCTGTTAAGTACAATCGACTCCTGTATTCCCTCCCACCCACTGGATGGTGAGCTTCACAATCACCACCACTCCCGCCCCCCCCCACCTCTCCTTAACAGTTTTACAAATGAATTCAAAACAGTAAGGTGGACTCAGGGTCACACAGCCGAGAACTGGCAGAGTATGACTGGAGGCTCCAGACTTCCCCATCAGTGGTCTTTGCACCGGTTCTCGCAGCACTAAAGTGAAGAGGTGGATGAAATCTGAGACCTTCCCAGGGCACGCAGCCTCACCACAGAATCACTTTCTCCCGACCCGGGAGAATTCAACCGGGGAGACTCTCGGTCAGGAGAAAGGTAAAACGAGAAGGTGAACGTATCAGGAGGAAAGAGGTGTTGGGCGGTTTATAGAGTTCGGGAGAAGAGGTGAACGAGAGGGAAGTTATTGACGAAGCAGTGGGGGAAATTCAGAGACCAGCATCTGAGAAACAGGCGGTATTTAGAAAACGATGTGGGGGGGGCACTGAGAAAGAAAGCGCCTCAAACCCACCATACCCTGTGCAGAACGATAAAAACATCAATTTATCAGGGACTCCAGCCTCTGACGTCTACGCAGCTCAGACCTCCTTGGCCGTAACCGTTGACAAAGACACAGCGTTCGAGAGCAGAGGAAAGAAACACTCACCGGAAGACCAAGCACCTACGGCCGCCGCTTCTTTATTGACGACTTCCGCCCCCGTGAGAAACTCTTCAGAATAAGGCCCTCGCGGGACCCTGCCCACCTCGCGCGGAGATGATTACGTCATATTAGGTGTCCAAACACTGCCTTTGTAGAATTTCGGAAGTCCTACGGCCCTTTTCTTTTCACTTTCTGTGGGGGTGGCCGGCACAGCTACGTGTCTCCCCGGACCGGGATCCCGGGCAGCGCGGTTGCCAGGCAGCACGTGGTCGGGCCAGAAAATCAGGCAACTCGCAAGACACCCCGGCCTCGGTGAGGTCCCCGTTCGTGGCAGCGGCGGCGGCGGCGTGCGGGCAGGCACTGCCTCGGGCGGAAGAAGTCGATCCCAAGGCATTTCCGGTTCCGGTGTCAGTTCGAGGGGCCGCCGCCGCTGCAGCAGCCGGAGCCGAGATGCCCAAAGGAGGTGAGGGAGTGGGCGCGCGTGGTTCGCGTGACTTCGCTAGGGGCGGCCGTGGGTGGGCTGCCACTGTCCCCTCAGCCCGCGGACCTCTAGGAGATCCGCGCCGAAGGAGGCCATCCCCGCCGCCTCACAGCCAAGCGTGGGCCTCGACGCTCAATTGTCCTGCCTGGGAAACAGCATCGCAGTAGTCGAGAGCCTCGCCATCTGGGATTTTAAGGAAATTCCCGGGCGTTAGGTCCTCGCCCTCGAGGACAATGGGACCCAGAAGTCGGTCCTCGGAGCCTGGCGAGCGTCTGGAATTGTCCTCCCGCTTGGCTGGCCGGAGACTGAGTCACCGTGTCCCGCGCTGGTGCGGAGCCTGTCCGCCGCGAGCAGAAAGTGTGGGTTCTGTCGGGCTCCAACTCGGCTACGCCTGCCTCATAATAAGACCTTGACTTAATGATGTGGATTCTGGCCCACCTCGCCTTGCCTCTCTCCTTGCACGGTAGCCATTAAGGATGCGTCTCTGAGCCAGCCGCCTAACTTTCTTTGTGTCTCGGTTTTGTCGTTTCCAAAAGGGGTGGCATTGACTATATCTCTACCTCTTGTTCAGTTTTGAGGCGTAAACTAGGTGCCCCCCGTACTCAGTCTAGTGCCCCGTGGCCCCTAAATGCCCAGGCAAGCCCCAAAAAGACAGTAGAATCGGTGGTTTGAATACCAGATATATCACATCCTAATTCTGTGGCCTCAAACAAGATTTTAACTTCTTCATGCTTGTTTTCTGGACCTGAACTACACGGGTGTGAATTGAGTTGGGGACGATAGACGAGATCGCACTAAGGACCTGGCTAGCTCTTGGCACGGAACAGATGTTCTGTTAATGTTGGGAGCTCACGTGTTAAGCCAGTTAATTCAGGCAGCCTACAGGAACATCTGCCTGGAGCTTTTTCAAGCCTAAATTGCTTCCTGTCAATATGCAGACATTGGGCTTTACAGAGCCTAGTGCGGCTAAGCCTAGTTCTCTTCCGATTTATTCTGTGTCTGGAAGAACACTGCCTTTTGTCCTCGGTCTCATCTGTGAGAGGCAAAGGAACCTTTCCAGCTCCAGAACTCTGACTCCAAGGTTGGGGATTACAGTTTCTCAGTCCTAAATATGAAATACTGCCTAATGCATTTAGCCTTTTGATTTGTGAAAAGCCTTGCAGGCAGACAAGGCTTGGGTTAATATGATAAAACCATAAAAAATATTTTTTAGAAAAATTCCCCAGGAGCAAGAGACAAATTCTTTTTCATCATACTGTGAATAGATTTTTTAGAGCCTTGAAAGAGCCTCTGTAAACCAAGCTTAAGGTCAGTATCCCATAGAGAAGTGTAGGAAATAAGGGCCTGTAATGACCCGTTTTGAGTTGTTACCACTGCATGGAATATTAAGAAGGCAAGAAGGGGTGTTTGGGGGGCTTTTTTTCTTTGTTTGTTTGTTCAGTTTGTTTTTGTTGGGTTTTTGGAGGAGGGGTTCTGCGCAGGGTTCTCTGTAGCTTTGGAGCTTGTGCTTTGGAGCTCTTTGTAGACCAGATTGGTCCTGAACTCACAGAGATCCACTTGCCTCTGCCTCCTGAGTGCTGGGATTAAAGATGTGCACCACCACCCAGATGTTTTGAATGGCAAGCTTGGTATCTCACAATAGGCCTTTCATGAGCACACCTAGATACCATACCCTTGGGAACTCTGGTAGTCATTAAAGATGGGTGGTGTGGGCTGTGGCAGCCCAATTACAGCTGTGCAGCTGCTGTCTAGGAAATCAGTGTTTCTGCAGTGTTCTCTAGAGCTCAGAGTGATTCTGGCTGACTAATTACAGATTCTCTACTCACAGCAAGGGGCTTTGGGAAATCCAGAGAGGTCATGTTGCCTAGGAGTTGCCACCCAGCTATAAGATGAGCTTTGGCAGGAACTGGGCTAGTGTTCTCCTAGAGCATCAGAGTGCGGAACTTAACCTCTTAGATAAATTGTCACTGGTGGTCCAAGTCAGTGTTAGACTGCTATTGTTGGATCTATATTCAACATTCATTTTGCCAGTTTTTTTCTTTGAGTGAGGTGTTTTTGTCTGCATGTATGTAAATGCACCATGTGAGTACAGTGCCCTGAGAAGTCAGGAGAGGACATTGGAACACACTGGAACTGAAGTTACAGATGATTTTGAGCTGCCATGTAGGTGCTAGGAACCAAACAGGACTGTCTAGCAGCTAGTGCTCCTAACTGCTGAGCCATCTCCAGCCCCATTTGCTAGTTTAATTCTGAACACAGAATTTCTGCTGGTATATTTTGGGCTTTTTGTTTTGTTTTGGTTTGGTTTTGGTTTTTCGAGACAGGGTTTCTTTGTGGCTTTGGAGCCTGTCCTGGAACTAGCTCTTGTAGACCAGGTTGGTCTCGAACTCACAAAGATCCGCCTGCCTCTGCCTCCCGAGTGCTGGGATTAAAGGCGTGCGCCACCACTGCCCAGCTTGTTTTGTTTTTTTTGAGACAGAGTTTCTCTGTAGCTTTGGAGCCTGTCCTGGCACTCTCTCTTTAGACCAGGCTGGCCTTAAACTAACTCACGGAGATCCGCCTGCCTCTGGCTCCCAAGTGCTGGGATTAAAGGTGTGTGCCACCATCACCTGGCTATTTTGGGCTTTTATCCTGTAAGTATTCTCTTCATATCACCAAGATAAACGTGGAATATTTATTCTTTATGCTGCCATTGGTGATAGTTCATTTATGGCGCCAGTGGTACCTTATGTTTTTCTACCAAGCAGGGTATTAGAACAGATTAACAGATATTTTGTGACTTATGCAATGTCACTCACAATTCCAGCTGCTCCCCCCCCCCTTTTTTTCAAATATTTTTTTTCGAGACAAGGTTTCTCTATGTAACAGCCCTGGCTGCCCTAGAACTCAGTGCAGGGATTAAAGGCATGTGCCACCATGCCCGGCCTTGCTGCTTTTTGAATGGTAACCAGTTTATTTCCATGACAGCCTTTATGGCGAAAACCCCCTGAGGCTTTAGGAAAGTGTATACCTGCCCAGAGAGCCACACATCTAGGAAATGATAAAGCTAGATTGGTACCCAGAGATTTAGGCTTCAGAATTCTTCCTCTTTTGCACTTTGCTTGACAGTAAGTAAGTCTCCTTCCCTGTGGTAGAAAACCAGCAATGACTTTTGTATTGTACCTTTGTTCTAAGGATCAGATGAGGTGTGACAGAGTGATATTAACGTAAAAAGGCTTGTGATGCCAGAAAAGGCATACATGTTTTATGCTTCCTTACTTGTTCCTGAGGGCACCATTTGGATTTTGTTTGTGACAAGATGTCTCACTGTGTGCCCTGCCTGGCCCGCAAGTCCATATGTAAACCAGGCTAGCCTAGAACCCGAGAGGTCTGTGTGTATCTTCCCTGCCTCTGCAATCTGGACTGCAAGGACTAAAGGTGTATGCCACTATATCCAGCCATATTTGGATTTTAAGAAAACAGGATTCCTCACCTCAGGTCTTGTTAGGAACCTACATCTGGTGATTTGTACATCAGGTATCATAAGCTGCTACTTTTGTTTTTGGAAGCACTGTACTTGGTGGGGGCAGGTGAGGTTCCCTTTGCCCCAGCCTTCTGGGGGGGTCGGTGCAAAAATGGTGGCCTTCTCTCTCACCTTCCTGAACTTCTGATCTTTGTGCAGGTAGAAAGGGAGGCCACAAAGGCCGGGTGAGACAGTACACAAGCCCTGAGGAGATCGATGCCCAGCTGCAGGCTGAGAAGCAGAAGGCCAACGTGAGTACATGTCTGATCCGGTGGGCCTGCAAGGTGCCTTGCTTCTGGCTACGGGGGGTAGGGGAGTGGGGGTGGGCAGGAGAGGACTGTTCTCCAGGAAAAGTCACCACATGGGATGTGAAGGGCAGCAGATGGCAGGTGTGATTCGACCAATAAGAAGGGACTTTGCGTCCACTTTGTAGCAGTTGCCTTAGTGGCCTCCACTCTTGGTCCTACGTGACTACCTTGTAGAGGCTTTCCCTCTATCTGCCACTGTCCATCTACAGCTCTGATTTCCTGTAACCTCCTCTGGATCCTGGAATCACATAGGGAGGCCCGCCTTCCCAGACCCTCAGCATTGCTCTTGACTTTGTCCAGCATCACTGCTACTATGACTCTTACTAATGTTGCCTGTCCTCCTCCAGTCCAAGCTGAACTAGTAGTTCCCTTTCCTCTGGGCTCAGGATACTCTGTCTAGTCCACTATCATTTGCATCTCCTGTAATACACCTTGATTAAGGGCCTAAGGGTACAGACAGCCCCCTCTCTTACCCTCAACCCCGAGAGAGGAGCCATATCTATCTGAGAACCTGATAGGGCTTTGTGGAGTTGCTGGCATTTGCATGGGACCATGGAGAATGTATGGGTGGGTAAGAGAGGATGGACATAAGGTTTTTATTGGGGCTTTTTTAATTTGGTTTTGGGGACAGGATCTCACTATGTGGCCCAGGCTGGCTTTGCACTCTCTTGGCAATCTTTCTGCCTTATTGCTGTGTGCTGAGATTACAGGCATAAAATCATAATGTTAGCTCTTCCAGGTGATTTGGAGGGGGAGTGTCGAGACAGAGTAGAAGCAGTTAGCCTGCCAAGATGGGGTCTTGGGCATTGGGTGCTAAAGGGAGTTTGTGGGCAGGAATGCCCGTGGGAGCATAAAACCAGGAAAACATGACCAGTAAAGTCACTTTGGCAGCTGCATGTAGCAGGTACCAACTGAACAGGCACATAGTTTTCAGCTCCACATCTGGATCTTTCTCACCTTGTGAGATCAGCTGCTCCCTGGACCAACCAAGGTGGCTATGAAGAGAATCAGGGTCTTTTGTGACTATATCAGAGGCTTTGCTGGACTAAAGGACTGGTCTCTGGTCCATGATGCTGAGTTACTGGGATCACAGAGTTAAGACCCTTGTCATACTTGGCCTGTGTCTTCCAAGGATTTAATGTGAAGGTCCACAGTCAGGGGGTAGTCATGGGTGTTACATTCTTGGGGGTCTGTTTTGCATTTTTGATTCTGCAGGTTGTCCATTTCTGAAACAGGAAGAAGATGAACAAGAAGAAGGTGGAGATGGGGCTTCAGGTGACCCCAAAAAAGAGAAGAAGTCTCTAGATTCAGATGAGAGTGAAGATGAAGATGACGACTACCAGGTGAGTCTGGAGACTGCAGGCCACATCCATTCTGTGGCCAGGTGAGACACAGTCTCACATAACTTAGGCCAGTTATGAACTCCTGACGATTCTGTCTCTGCCTCCCGAAGTGCTTGGTTTATGAGCATGTACCACCATGTCCAGTTTGTTTGGTTTTTAATTGGAGGGACATACATATGTACCATGCTGGCATAGGAAGTCAGAGACCAGCTGTGGAGTCAGCTCCCCTTCCACTTTGATGTGAGTTCCAGGGATCAAAGTCAGGTTGTCAGGCTTGCAAGGCAAGTTCTTTACCCACCTAGCTATCCCTGGTTCTCTTGTTTTTGTTTTGTTTTGAGTCAGGGTCTCATGTATCCTGACTTGGCCTCAAACTTGCTATATAACCTATCCCGTTTCTGCTGCCTGTGTGTTGAAGTGACGTGACATCTACAAATTTTGAGGACACATTGATTACCAAAACCTCGTGATGATTTTTTGAGGGAGTGGAGTTTGAGACAGGGTTTGTTTTTTGGAGCCTGTCCTAGAACTCACTCTAGACCAGGCTGGCCTTGAACTCACAGAGATCTGTGTGCTCTGCCACCACCCAGCTCAAAAGCTCTTGTTTCTGGTTTGGTTTAGTTTTGGGTTTTTGGGTTTTTTTGTTGTTGTTGTTTGGTTTGTTTTTGGTTTGTTGTTTTTTTTTTGTTTTGTTTTTTGAGACAGGGTTTCTCTGACACTAGCTCTTGTAGACCAGGCTAGCTTTGAACTCACTGAGATCTATCTGCCTTAGCTTCCTGAGTGCTGGAATTAAAGGTGTGTGCCACAACTGCTTGGCTAAAAGCTCTTGTTGTTTTTTGTTTTTGTTTTTTGTTTGTTTGTTTGTTTAGGTTTTTCGAGACAGGGTTTCTCTGTAGCTTTGGAGCCTGTCCTGGAACTAGCTCTTGTAGACCAGGCTAGCCTCGAACTCACAAAGATTCACCTGCCTCTGCCTCCCGAGTGCTGGGATTAAAGGTGTGCGCCACCACTGCCCGGCAAAGCTCTTGTTCTTAAGGACTCATAATCTAATCAGAACATGTAGTAAGAATAAAGTAAATGAACGGTGCAAATTCAAACTGTGAGAAATCCTATGAGTCAGTGTGCTGGAGGATACTTGAACTGGCATTGTGCTAGTAAGGTGGTTTATGACAAGCCGGGTTAAAACAAGCAAACAGACAAACAACAGATGCTAGGCAGAGCAGTTGACAATCAGACTAGTAAGTGGAAAAGCCCTGTGATGAGAACAAGCTCTGTATGTTTGAAGAGCAGAAACTGGGGAGCTGTGATTTAGTGGTCAAGGGCATCTCTGTAGTTACAGAAGGATATTGGCTTTACTGCATAGGGACTGGGCGGGGGCAACTGTGGATGTCTTGAAAGTAGGAGAGCGATAACCAGGTTTGCTTTTTATGTTTAAAATTTATTTATGATGAGGAAGGTCATCATGGGTGTACAAGCATGCTATAGTGTATGTGTGGTCAAATTGCAGAAATCATAGGTCCTGGTGATCAAACATTAAGCTTTACAGCAACCACCTTTACCCCATCCAGCCTATCATCATCCCAAGGTTTACTTGGTTGTTTGAGACAGGGTTTCTCTTGCTGTCCTGGAACTTGCTCTGGAACTCAGATCTGCCTGAGATTAAAGGTGTGTGCCATCACCACCTCCCAGCTTAAGGTTTACTTTTTAAAGGGCACTGGTTTTAGCTTTTCTGGGGAGCAGATGCTAAGGTATGGTAGAAGCTGGAGATGGCATCTCATGGCTTGCTGTTTAGTGACTGGCAGTAGCAGGGTAGAAGAGTGAATGAAGTACAGCCATATTTTGTGAGAGGAGAGATCTGGTTGTGTGAGGGTAGTTCTCAGGTCAAGCTGTCATGGATGGCTGCATGTTATTGAAAGAGGTAGTCAAGTTGAATGTAGACTTTGGAAGCTCTTCCTGGTCATTTTGAGGAGAAAAACTAGTTTTGACAGAGCTTGTGATTAAGCAAACCTACTGTAAAACTGTTTCGTTTCTTGGGCCTCGCCAGATAGTATGGCTTAGCTCCTTAGACATGTGATCCAAAAAGCACCTTCATCCTGATGTCATATTTCCTACTCAAAGTTGAGATGGGCAGAAATTGCAACACTATGGTCATTATAGGGAAAAATCAGGCTTAGAATTGCATGGGAAGCTGTTTCTAGAGACAGATTGAAATAGAACAGTACTGCTCTCTGTTGATCTTGGACAACTTACTCTAAAGTGCGGCTCCCATCCTGATGGGCTCTTGGGAGGTGGTGGACTGGCCTTCTGAGGCTACCCCAAGACCTAACCTCTAACATTCCTGCTCTATCTTAGCAAAAGCGAAAAGGTGTGGAAGGGCTCATTGATATTGAGAACCCCAACCGGGTGGCACAGACAACCAAGAAGGTCACACAACTGGATCTGGATGGGCCAAAGGAGCTTTCACGGAGAGAACGGTAATGTCTGCTGGGTGGACCTGCAACCTAAACACACAGACTAGGGTCCCAAAGTAGGCACTCTATGTTCTAGCCACACCTACAGCCTCATTGACTTTCCGAGTAGACAACCTTGTGGCCTTTTAAGACTGAAAGCTGCTAGGATTCCAGCCTACCACCTTACGCAAATCCCAGGATGACTAAAGAACATGTTTCCAAACTCTACAGAGAAGGGGTTTGGGTGTCACTGGGGCTGTGGAGGACTCTG
Source organism: Dicrostonyx torquatus (assembly GCA_028555095.1). Taxonomy (NCBI): domain Eukaryota; kingdom Metazoa; phylum Chordata; class Mammalia; order Rodentia; family Cricetidae; genus Dicrostonyx; species Dicrostonyx torquatus. Next base: position 142,232 of record JAQHUG010000097.1, read on the forward strand.
TTTCTATACCCCTCCATTAGTTTATTTTTTGTGATTGACCTCCCCAGAAACCCAGCAGGTTGGGCTGTTCTTTCTAAAGCAGAAGGGCTCTAGTGCCCACCAGGGTTCTGCCACTTCATTGAGCACCATGGATAGGTTACTGTCCTCTTTGGGCCTCAAGTAAAAAACTTGCATCTCTGCCCAACAGAGATGCAGAAATGATGATCATGAAAGACAGCATGCTGCCGGTACTTGGCCTTCACTGAGGGGGCCCTGCAGAACCTTGAAGCAGCTTGGTTAGTCCTGAATAGCCAAAGAGACATTTTGGTCTGGCACATACCTGTCAGGGTGAACCTGCTGACCCAGTTGTGCTGTCTCCACACATCCAAGGTGTCTTGTCTAGTCTCCTGAGTGTGGTATTTCCCCATCGAGCCTAGCTGGCTGAGTTTCTCATCCATCCCCTTGAAGCAGGCCCCCATGCTTTGCTTCCTAGTACTACCCAGCCTCGGACTGGGAAGGCCTCCAGAAAGCCCCTTCTGCTGCTCCTGCCAGGCAAGGCTCTTTCCTCCTTTGCTATTTGACTCCTCCAAGGTTTCAGTGCAAATGGAGCCCTGTGTTCTCATGTCTTAGACAACCTTCCTAGTCAGAACCACACAGAGATTGATGGCCTTCCTACTCTATTTAGACAATTGATTACTGACCGCCCCCTTGTCCCAGGGAATCCTGCTTTTGTTCTCACACCCTACCCGAGGGGTTAACATGCTAGGGAGGTACACTGAGTTACTGTAAGAATGTGCCCAGAAGTCAGGTTCTGTCTCTTTCCCATCATTCCCTGCCCTGTACCTTCTTGGTTATGATTATCTTCTCTGGAACACAGTGCACTCAGTTTGAGTTCCATGTTCTCATTTTGGCCACTAAACTCAAGTTTTCAGGCCTCAATCTAGTCCCTGCGACAAGGCATTGTCCCTGCTTGTGCCAAGGTTCTCATAGGTTTGCCTCCTGGGCCCATTCCCTCTCCTTATTTGTTTAAGACAATTGGAACCAGAGCGTATCCTCAGTACAGTGTCCTTTTCCTTTGCACCTGAGTGCTCACTCCCATGGCTAGCCCAGCTAACAGTGGTGGGAAAACTAGCCCATGACAATATTTTATACAAACAGAGAAGAAATTGAAAAGCAGAAAGCAAAAGAGCGCTACATGAAGATGCATTTGGCTGGGAAGACAGAACAGGCCAAGGCTGATCTTGCCCGGCTGGCAATCATTCGGAAACAGCGGGAAGAGGCAGCAAGAAAGAAAGAAGAGGAGAGGAAAGGTAGGTCCGGATCTGTTGGCTCTGGGTGCAGTTACCTGCTTGGTTCTAGGCAGGACCCTGAACCCTGTCTGTGAGGTAGGAGAGGTAAGGAATGACAGCTTCCTGATCACCATGTGACCCAGTAAAGCCTTGGCGATCTCTGAGGAGATAGATACTCTTGCCCACCATCATGGAGTAGATGAGGGTTGGGATCAGTAGAGCATTATCTGACAGTCACTGACTTCAGCAGCAAGCAGCCTTTGAGAGGCGGCTCAGGTCTTTGAAGTTGCCACCATCCTCTCAGGGGCTTGAGATGGTGGAACTATATATAAAAATGCCAGGCGTCATACCAGTGTCCACTCCTCACCCTACCCTTGGGCATCCAAAAGTTATCTAGGTTCTCACAGGCCTTGGGGTGTCTAGTACAGGGAAACACTTTACTTGAGACCTTCCATGGGAAAGGAGGCAAGGATGGCTATGAGAGCCCTTAGCTCTCTTTCCTATTTACTGAATTATTAGGAAACTGATACCTAGAACTGTGAACTCACTGGGGCATCCATCCCTTTCCTATGCTTAGTTATCCTAACTCATTTGGCTTCCCAAACTCTAAGCAAGGAAGAACTTGACTTGTAGCTAGGTGTTGTTGCTGACTTAAGACATTAGACATACACGAAGGTTGGAATTGCAGGGTTCTGCCAGGGATGCCAGAAGTTCTCAGTAGCCACCAGACCATGTGTTGGTGGGCCTGAATGGACAGGCAGCATTTGATGAGGTGGTGATGTCCACTCAAGTGTAACAGGAATCTGGGCCATGTGGCCTCAGCAGAAATCCTCCCACTCAGGTGGCAGCCTGGATACTCCTTGGCTCTCTTCCTATCTGTTAGCCAGCTTGCATAAAATGTTTTCTGAGGCCTTGGTCCCGAAGTTCTGTGATTCAGAAGGATGTGGGAGTTGTTTTTGCTGTGTTCTAACCCCCACCCTTCCCTTCCAATCCTTCAGCAAAAGATGACGCAACTTTGTCAGGAAAACGAATGCAGTCACTCTCCCTGAATAAGTAAGCTGGCCCTTGGGAAGAGATGTCGGGGAACTGGGCCGTGCCGCCAGGATCTCTGCCCTGTCTCACCCACCCTGTGCCCTGGCGCCGCTGCAGCAGCCCCTCATGGCCAGGAGCCCCCATGGCCTGGGGCCTCCTCTTCATCTTGGCACAGAAATTGTTCAGGGGGTGTGGGGGGGCTGGGGGGAGGGGCAAGCTGCTGTCTTTGAGACAGAAAGATGCAGGACAGCATTTCATACATAAACATTTGAATGTTTTTGCTGTTTTTAAGGGATGCCTGGGAAGTGGGGAAAAAAAGATTCCATTTGTCCGGTAGATTACACGTGGGGGAGGGGGGAAAATTAGTGCCAGCAGGCAGCTGCTGTGGGAGTTGATGACAACCAGCCCAGATGGTTGTCTGGGTGCTCTCTCAGGGGCTGTCAGGAAGCCTGTGCCCCTAAGGGTCCGAGGTTTGTGCCTGGCCAGTTCTGTCCAATGAGGCCTCTCCTCTCTGACCTGTTCTGCCCCCTTTCCATTCACCTGGTCAGGGCTAGTAGCCATTTTTAACCCTACCCATTGACCATTTCAAGAAACTTCTGGTTACTGTGCATCACCCAGACAAGACACGCTCCTCAAATTCAACTTGTATATTTGGCAAATTAAACAACATTATCATAATCCTTGTATGACAATTTGTCTTCTGGCTACTGTACCCTAATCTTGCTCATGGCAGGTACCAGCAGGGTTCTGGGCACACACCTACCTGGGAAAAGTCAAGCTTTTGCCCCGGGCAAGGTGCAGGGCCTAGATCTCAATATCAGAGTGAGAGTACTCTAACCTATAGCAGACAAGAGCAGTGCTGAGCTTCCCCTGTGGGCCTCCAGGTGCTGCCTGCCTGTCGTTTTCCTAATCCTCTGCTAGAGGAAGTCTCTCAAAGGTAATGCCCAGCATTCACCACAGCCTAAGTTACCAACTTGATCCTTAGCATTATGGCCATTGAAGCAGCAGATGTAACACAGGACCAGTGAAAGGCTCATGTCCTGTCCCCATCTGAGCAGGATGCTTCACCTGAATGGCATTGTCCTTTGTGCATCCCCAGAGATCAGGGAGCTTGTGTGTGTGTGGGGTGTCTATAGGTGTGTCAGGGTACATATAGAGGTGACACAGTTGCCAGAGGATCAAGCAACATGATGGCATGGCATTGAGCCCATTTCCTAGTGATCACTATCATAGACCCTTGGGCCTAAGTCTAATTAATAGCCTCTAGAGGGGATCCTGTAGCCCAGATTCATGACTCCCAAATGATGTCTCTTTCAGGGCCAAAGAAGGTGGTAGCTATTTAGCAGAATATGGTTGAGGGTTGGTGGAGCCCTTTTGCCCATCTGGAGACCCAGGAATGGCCTTCAGCATAGAATCTGACTGTCATACAAACTCTTGAGACCTGGGTTGAAACAAGAGCTTGTATGGCTTGGGGCTATCTGTTTTTACAGAATGATGGTTTTTCCCCATTAGGAAATTCTTGATGGAATTTGCCAGCTCAGATGCTGGTAACCCAAAGCATGTGACAAAGGGTCTCAGGCTAAAATAGAAATAGGAGACTGTATAAAAACCAATGAAAATTTGCTAAAAATCAGCTGCCCACATTATAAAAGATTTCCATTATGATCTGGAGCAATGTGTACACTTGTTAGAATTTAACCTGAAGTGCAGTCAGGAGAGAAGGTCCCCTGTACTGAGGGTCAGTATTTTTTCCAGCAGCCCACACCCACACAGCTTTTTAGAGACACAGGCAGGCCTGTCTGCAGTTGGTGTGTTTATTACCCCATATTCTGAAGCGATTCATGACCAGCATTGTGCTTAGGGGCTTTTTTTTTCTTCCTTTTTTAAAAGCAGTAAGTGAAAGCATTTCTTTAAAAGGCACACATGTTCCTTAAATAGGTAGGAAAGTTCCTACCTGTCTCTTCCCTTCTTGGGGAGCTGCCCCATACTGGCACCCTAGAAGCATTCAGCAAAGCAACCCTTAGCCTCCCCAGCCCCTTTCCTTCTTTCCCAGCAGCTGGGATGAGGGTGGCACTCCACAGCTCATTTGATCTTCAGGTCCTTCAAGGCTGACTCCAAGCTCTGCAAGTAGAGAATGGACAGGTTGGTTCTCCTGCAGACACCCCATACCTCTTGGCCCCAGCATAAAAGAGGGCAGAGTCCTAATCCCAGCAGAAGGGCATGCAACCACAAAGGTCAGGAAATGATCCCCCGTCCCAGGCCCCAGGGCAGCTGCCAAGGAGAAAATGGGGAGGGGGTGCAGGGGCAGCTTCACCTTCACATCCCAGATACTCATGCCACCATCCATGCCTGTAGTGCAGAACTGAGAGCACTTGGCCTTGCCTCCACTGAGCACCGAGATTTGACTGTAGGAAGATTGAGTTTAGAGGCTTGGCTTGCTGGCCACAAGCTCACAGACCTATTCCCATGAAAACTACAAAGATGGAGTAGGGCTAGCCAGGAACAAAGCTTGGAGGAATAGTGTGTCAGGTGAGGAAAAAAGTCCTGGCCACAGAACATGACCCTTGAGACCTATGCAAGGACAAGCCTACATGTATAGAGAATGCAGAGTCCCTGATTCCTAGTATGCTACAGGGTAGACCCCTGTGGCCCTGGGGTTTTGGAGGGTCTCACACTTGGAAGGAATCTAGCAAGGAACCCGCCCCCAGAAAGCCCACCAGTCACTGCAACATCCTAGAGGCCCCACCATGCCTAGACAAGTCCAGCCAGCCACACAAGTAAAGCTGGGCTGACTGCTAAGTAAGTTCCTACTATGTCAGTGCAGCCTGGAAGTCGGCCTGCTTCCTCCTAGTACCTCCTCCAGCACTGTGCTATTTCAGCCCCACCTCCCTCTGGCTCCCACCCCAGTTCTCCAGTGCCTCCACTGGTTCTCCAGTGTCTGCAGAAGCACCTGACACTGTTCTTGTGCAGTGAGTCTAGGCCAGCGCCCGTGGCTGCACCACCCTCAGAGCTGGCCTTCTTGTCCAGGTTCTGGAAGCGTTCACGGGCTGTCAGGCCACGCTGAGAGCTCTGCTTGGGCACATCCAGCCGACCACCAAAGCTCAGTGTCCCCGCAGCACTGTCATAGGTAAATAGCACAGGAAAGCAGTCGTGGCCCTGAGAACAGACAGGAGTACCATTGAAGCATCATTTGAAGTAGGGACTCTTAAAACAGGGAAACTGAGGTGTGAGGTGAAACATGGCTGTGAGGGCATCTGGCAGCAACTGAGGGCTACCAGGAGACCAATGCCCCAGCTGGAAGATAACACCAAGACCCAGAGAGAGGGACCTCAGCCTCAGATGTATCAAGTAGGCACAGTTAAGAAGGCTGCCCTTCCTCTACTATGCAAGGCCAACATCTACTTGATGCCATGTCTGGGACCCTTTCATTGGGTGGACCTCCAGGTAGAAAGCAAACTTGGCAACCTCCATATTAATAGAATAGTGGACAAGAAGGGACAGTAGCTTTTGGGACACTTGGTGACTCTTAGTTTATTCCCATGGGCCTGCTTCTAATTTGGTGTGTATGGGTGAATGTTGAGGTCAGAAGACAACCTGTGAGAGTTGGTTTTCTCCTTTCACCATGTGGGATCCAGGAATTGAACTCTGGAGTCATCAGAGTGGGCAGCAAGTGCTTTCACCCCCAGAGCAATCCCGTAGGCCACAGGCCTGCCTTCCCAGTTAGGTATGACCCTGTCATTTGCAGTGGTCAGTGTAAGCAAAGATTTTAGGGCATGATTCTAGGACTCTTCCGACTCAAGACAGCTGGGGAAACATTAGAAATGAAGTCTCCTTCAGAGTCAGAGTCGCCCCCCCCTTCCCCAACACCCACACTGGATAGATGTGCCAGCAGAACGTGCAATCCCAGTTACTCGGGAGGCTGGCCTGGGTTACAGAGTGAATTAAAGGCAAGCCTGGAGAACTCAGAGGGAAAAGGGAAGACTAGCTGAGGCAACATAGTGAGACCCTGTCAAAAATACCCTTGTGTCATGCCACACAGAGCTGGGAAATTTTGTTAGTACAGCATAACCCAGACAATTGTACATAATATACAATACAGATGCAGGAGGGAAGGAGCGATGAGTGAAAAGAGACTACTTACTGGCCTCTGCTCTTGTATCCCCAAAGGCCACTTACCGCTGCCACTAGACTATTTTCTGTGATGAAGGTGATGGCCAGGAGTGGCAAGGTTTCCGAGGCCAGGGTTGCAACACTGAAAGAGAAATAGGTCAGCCACACTGTCCCTTCCACTCCTGCTCTGTGCTTCAGTTGCCGCTGTCTTCCCCATAACCTCTGTTCCCATACTCACGCCATCTTCTTGTCAGCATCTGCCAGACACACAGTGCTGTCATGGCTGACCCAAGCCACTCGGCTCCCATTGGCCGAGAAGCAGACGCCATGCACCCAGCCACAACTGCTGCTCGACTCAAACATCAGCTCCCCGAAGGGCATCTTGGAGCCCCACGGTGTCGGGGCTGGCCGTTCCTCTACCTCCTTGATATAGGCAGAGAAGATCCTGTTGGGGAAAACAAAGGGGCCTGAAAAGGGGATTCTCCCCCAAGTCTGTGGGTCCCAGACCTGACTCTGCAGGACTGTATTCAGGCTTGAGCCTCTGCCCTCTATATACCAAGATGGGGCCAGGATGGGAGGCCTAGTTAAGAGTCCTGTGACCTCCCAGCACCCATGGGACCCTAACATGAAAAGTGACTGTTCATAACTGCTACGGATGCCTCTAGGGGATGTCCCAGTGGTCCAGGCTAGACATTTACAGCCAGTGGATGCAACAGCTCCTCTGCTCCAATTCTGCCCTCCTCTTGGCCCCACAACACCATTCCCACACATTAAACTCTCCTTGATCCTGTTTCACACCCTTAATAGAAGATTGTAAGTTTGAGGATATCCTGAGAACAGCAAGGCACCTGCTCATGAAAACAAAAACGGGTGGGGGCCAACAGACCAGCTCCCTAGCTATCAACCTAAAGCCTTGTGGGAAGCCACAATCTCCAGGTGAGAATTGAGAGACTTGGGAGGAATTTGGGTTCAGTGACCAAGAGAAGTTTGGGGCCGTTAAGTAAAAAAAATAACCAGGTTATCAGTCATTCATACCTTAGTAGGAATTTTACACTAAACATCATTCTCCTTCAGTAGAAATCAGGACAGCTGTATTAGGGGAGGAGGACTTGGGGGGACCTTGCTGACATTCAAGAGACAGCAAAGACTAGTTTTGCTAAGACTCCATCCTGGGGTGCTAGCAGGCCATGATGGCTAAATCCCTGTCTGATGCCCCAGGGATCCCCAGGTAGCCTGGCTGGTAGCACAGGAGTTGGTCTAGGAGGAGGAACTGAGGTTTTCCCTTCATCCTTCAGTCCCTGGCATTGCTTGGCTAGGGTTCCCTCTCAGGTGGATGTCCAGCTTACCTGCACTTGAAGTCACAGGAGCCGGCAGCCAGGAGCACGTTGTTGGGGTGCCAGTCAAGGCTGAGGACGGTGGAGCGGATGGGTTTTTTGATGTGCTTGCACACCCACCTACACACATGGGTGAAAAAGGCAGGCAGGTGGGTGACATGTGTCAACACTTGAGTGCCTACTCCAAGCAGTGATGTACTGGGTTCCTTTTGAGGTGAGAACTTGCCACCACCAACTGCAGATTACATGGTTCTGTGGTTAGGGTGGGATTTGAATTCTGGTTTTCCAGACTCAAAACTGCCCTTGTCCTCTAACACTGGCTAGGACACACAGATGCTAGAGAATTGAATTCAAGGGTAGCCTTAGCTACAGAGCAAGATCCTGTCTCAACCAAAACTAGGGCTGGCAATGTGGCTCGGTGGCAGAGCTCTTATCTCGCATGCAGGAGACCCTAGGTTTTAATTCCCTAGGGCTGGAGATGTAGTTCAAATGGTGGAGTGTTTGTCCAGCTTTCATGGAGTCTTCCATTCCATTCCTGTCCCTGCATAAATCAGTCATGGTGGTGCATGCCTGTCATCCCAGGACTAGGGAGGCAGAGTCAGGAGGACCACAAGTTCAGGGTCACCCTGGCTCTACACTGAGCTTAAAGCCGTCCTGGGCTGGGTGTTTGTGAGTGGCCCTTGAAGTATGGCACACCTGGGAGTGGGTGGCAGGCCCAGTCCACAGTACTACCAGAAAGCTGGTGACAGTGTGTGCAAAGGGCTTGGTGGAGTGTCCCCCAAAGTAGCCCTGGTGTGTTCTGTGTCAAGTCAGAGCTGTGGGACCACAGTAAAGACCATCTATCTGCCTCCCCAGTAAGACTCAGGACAGATTTCCCTGGAGTCATGGGAGCAAGAGTCTTCGCATTTCATTTGCTACATTCTGGGGTCATTTTGACCTTGCGTCCCTGCAGTCCTGAGCTCCAGCAGCACCCCTACCCCCACCCTGGATTCTCCCACCCCCAGCCTTCTCTGGCTCTGGCAAAGCACCCACCAGTCATTCTCCTGCTCAAAGTAACAGATGGAGATGACCCGGGAGCCACTGCCCACAGCGAACTTGTTCTCATTGGGGGCCCAGCGCACACAGCGGGCAGCTCGGTTGATCCGCAGGATGACTAGTGTGGGTTTCCACGTGCGGCCCTTCAGTGTCCATACATAGGCATTGCGGTCTGTGCCGCAGGTCACAATGCGGTTACTCTCAGGGGCCCAGTCGATACCTGCAGGACATGATCAGAGGACACAGGCTAAAACCACCCAAGCTACAGTGGCCATGCCTAGACGTGTAACTATGGTGCCCAGTGCCTTGCTCAGACTAATGAGTATGCTACTACCAAGACATGCCTCTAGACCCTCGGTGGGTGATTTTAGGCAGGTGTTCTACTGTTGAACCCTGCCCCCTGCCCCTGACTGGGGAATTCTATGCAAGTGCTCTACTGCTGAGCCACATCTCCACACACTAGCATCCCCCGCCCCTAACAGACAATCTAGAGGTAACTACTGAAGCTTATTAGGGGGACTACCAATTTCCGCAAGATAATCCCAAACATTCTGGAGGTAACACCAAGAGACAGGTCCTAGTAATGCTGAGCTGCTGGATCTAGCCTCTTGGGAAGTCTACAGTCTTTTTTTACCACTGAAGCCAATTTGACTTTTTGTTTGTTTGGTTTTGGTTTTTTGAGACAGGGTTTCTTCTCTGTAGCTTAGGAACCTGTCCTGGAACTCCCACTGTAGCCCAGGCTTGGCCTCAAACTCACATAGATGCGCCTGTGTCTGCCTCCCAAGTGCTGGGATTAAAGACGTGTGACACGATCGCCTGGCACCAATTTGACTTTTAATTTTAAAAATGTATTTATTTTGTGTTTGTATATGCTAGTCTCTGGAGGTCAGAGGACAGCATGCAGGAGCTGGTTCTTTTCCTTGTGAGGTCTGGGGATGGAACTCAAGTAAGTCCCTCTCAAGGAGGGGGGTGTCCTCACCCACCTGTCACCTGCCCGTTGTGCTCCTTAAGCTCGTGAACCTTGTTCCACTTGGCACCACTCTTCTCATAGATGTGTACTTCATGGTTGTTGGGGCAGATGGCGATCTCTGTAGGAGACAGGCATGACTTTAGGGAGGGAGTGGCATGGGTGCCCACCCTTCCCACCTCTGCTGTCCACCACGAGCCAAGCTGTACTCTGTCTGAAAGCCCTCATGTCCTGCTGGGCCACCCCATGCCTGTACCCATCCCCTGAACTTCCCCACAGCAATTTCAGGACCCTGGAGCTGCTCATCCCATCATCCCACAGCTCTAGCACAAGCCGTGCCGTGCATGTGTGTGTACGGATGGGAGTGCACAGTACATGAGTGGAGGTCAGAGGGCAACTGAGAACAGTGAGTTCTTTCCTTCCACTATGTGGGTCCCGGAGAGCAAACTCGTCAGGCTTGGCAAGCAATGCTGAGCCATCCCACTGGCCCATTTTGTTGCTTTTGGAGAAAGGTATTACTATGTAGCTCAGCCTGGCCTCAAACCCCCTGCCTCAGCCTCTTAAATTTTGGGATGACAGGTGTGTACCACCATGCCCTGTCCTTTGTACTGTTCATCATAATTCTTTCCACTACCCTCCAGAACTGTCCCAGGAGACCCAGGCTGTTAAACCACTGTCCACCCAATATGCCAACATCTCCTTTTCTACCTGCCTGGCCCTCCGTGCTTGCTCTTCAGTCCTTCACCCCATTCCAGGAGCAAGCACTTGCCTTAAGCACGGAGGCACAAGGTGTGGAGTCTGGCTGCACCCTACCCCTCAAAGCTGTTTCACTGCCCTGTCACCCCATTGTCCCCAGCTCGTCCCAACCAATCCCAGTTCAAGAGGCCACCTTGCAGAAATGAGCACTCACGTGTACGGTCCTTGTTCCAGGCATGGCAGCTGATGGGCTCCACCAGGAAGCTGTGGTAGCCCATAGTCACTTGTCTCCTGGACCCAGGGGAGGTGACAGAATGCACGTCAGCTGTGCCCTGTCTTGGCAGAGAAGCAGCTTGGTTAACCCTAGTCTCCTGACTGGCCAAGCATGCTACAACCTCTCCTTGAACCCCAGTGTCCCTCATCCCAGAAAAGCAGGTGTCACAAATGTCCTGGGCTCTAGAGAACAAAAGATGGGTTTGGAACAGAGCTTGGGATTGAAGGCAATGACACTATGTGAGTGGGGACTGGGACCCTGAACCACACAACCTTGTTATCACCTCAGTTTCTTCATAGCACGCATGCATACGCGCGCGCACACACACACACACACACACACACACACACACCATAAAAATTAAAGAGCCCCATAATCCACTTCAAACAGAGCCTAGCTCACAGCAGTTAGGACTGTCAGTGCCCTGGTCCTCCCTTCCCAAGCCTTGAACAAAACAGGCCAGGCAGATAAAACAGATGACATTCTAGGGGTAGACTCATCAGAGCCACGGCTGAGCTCCACAGCTTCCCACCCCCTATCCCCACTCAGGTTCAGAGGTCTCTGAGGCCCAGCCTCCAGGCTCCCCACCAGCCCTGCGTGACCTCCCCCAGGGCACTCGCCATGCTTCTCAGACATCCTGCTAGATGTGCCTTCCTGGCCACTCCTACCCACGTTTTCATGCCTCAGAGCTTCTCTGTTGTCCACTCCATTCTCCACTAAGATACCCATCCCAAAATACCCAGAAGTCACTTCCCACAACCCCTGTTCTGCCCATCCCACAGTCATCTTCCCAGAGTCAGGAGTGTTCCAGAGTGGACGGGCATCATGGCCCTGTTTGCCAGCCGTGTGACACAGAGCATACCATCTGCTGTCTCTGAACATCATTTCCTCATCAGCATACTACAACAGTAACCCTGCCCACCCCGCCCCCACCCCTCTGCGGGCGGCTGGGCCTGACAGCACATGCCTGTAATTCCAGCTATATAAGAGTAAGTCAGGGTGGTCATGAGTTCGAGGCCACCCTGGGCTACCCAGAACTTGTCTCAGAAAACAAACAGGGCTGGGGATGTAGCTCAGTTGGCATTCATGAGGACTACATAAACTGGGTATGGTGACAAGAGGCAGAGGCAGGAGAATAATCGCAAATTCAAAGTCCTCAGCATAGTGAGTCCCAGGCTAGTCTGGACTAGAGTAGATGCTGTCTAATAACAACAAAAGATGCAGCACAGCTGGGGGTGATCAGGAAGAGGTCCATCAGTCTAGATGGATGTATTCAGTGGGTAAAGGCACTTGCCACCAAACCTGAGGACCTGAGTTCAATCCCTGGGACCTACATGATGGAATGGGAGAACCAAATTCCTCAAGTGGTTCTGTAACCTCCACATGCATGCCTGGCACAAGCATGAACGCACAATCTAGTAAGTAGATATAGTTTGTTATTTTTAAAAAGGTATGTTGAAGAAGCCAGGCGACAAACCATGCTTTTGTTCCAAGATATGCATGATGCCTAGCCTCGATTTATTCACTGAGACACAGCCTCCCTGACCCTACAAGCTAACCCTCAGCCACATGGGCATGCTCCTGCCTCAGGCCTCTTCACTAGCTGTTCCCTCAGCCCATATACTCTTCACTCAGACGGCTCGTGCCTACTCCCTTTGTCAGTTCATCCTGGGCTCAGCTGCATCATGAACCTTCCACAGTGTACTCCTTGATAAGCCCTGCCCATGGCCTGCTTAGCTGGTGAAAACCTCTTGTTTCCAGACACAACAGGAACATTCTAGACAGTTCCTGGGGTGGCATAGGACACATCTGCCAGCAAAAACCAGGACTACATCTGGCTCCCCATGTACAGAATGGGGACCCAGTGAACTCACAGAAAACCTGTGTTCAGCAAGTGGTGTGTTGCACACACAGCCCGGGCTAATGGAAGGACGCAAGCCTTGCACACAGGCCAGGTGTCATTCTGCAGATTCCTTTCCAGCTTGCTTTTTCAGAGACAGGAAACCGCCTGTCTGCCTCCTCAACACTGGCATTACATGTGTGCGTCACCACATCTAGTCAATTTTTCTTTTTCTGTTTTTTTTGAATCAGTGTTTCTTTTATAGCCCTGGTTGTCCTGGAACTTGCTCTGTAGAGCAGGCTGGCCTCGAACTCACAGACATCTGTCTGCCTCTGCCTCCCAAGTCCTAGAATTAAAGGCATGCACCACCATATACCCTGCTGGTTTGTTTTTTTTTTTTTTGTTGTTGTTGTTGTTGTTTTTAATTATGTGAAGTGGAAGAACACAAGTGCAAAGCCCGAAATGGCCAAGAGAGGGTGTCTGATTCCCTGGAACAGGAATTACAGTTCTCTGTGAGCTGTCCTACCTGGTTTATCACTGATGAGCCATATCCAACACCACACCAACTTTTTCACAGGGGTCCTGGAGCTCAAACTCAGGTCCTCAAGCTTGCAAGGCACACTCAGCGTACATACCTATTCTTTTTACAGATCAATCACATAGCCCCTGCTGCAGCAGCCTCCCCTACCTCCCTGATCTCTGAGGCACTAGGATTAAGGAGGAACTGGGAAGAACAACCTTGAAGCCTTCACCTCAGCCTGCAGTCTAGATGGGGATTTCCCCTAACACTTCTGGGTGGATTTTTCAGCCAGGGACACCTGACACGGTAGAGAACAAAGACAAGACTACAAGACTCAGCAGCAGAGAGGAGAGTATAGGTAGAATCAAAAGCTCACTGGGGGTACTGAATCTAGTTGTTTATTTCTTTCTTCCATCCCCACCCCCCAAGACAGGGTTTCTTTGTATAGCTCTGGCTGTCCTGGAACTTCCTCAGTAGACCAGACCAGGCTGGCCTCGAACTCAGAGATCCACCTGCCTCTGCCTTCTGAGTGCTGGCTTAAAAGTGTGCACCGCCACCACCCAGCTTAATTTTTTTTTTTTTTTTTT
>JAQHUG010000097.1:156759-177075 GCA_028555095.1 Dicrostonyx torquatus
GGAGACACATTCAAGTGGTAGAAACCAGGGCTACCCTGCCAGTAATTATATAAATCCTCGCTGATCTTCCCTTTAAAAAAAAAAAAAAAAAAAAAAAGATCAGGGATGGTGCACACCTTTAGCAGGTAGATCTCTGAATTCGAGGCCAGCCTGGTCTACTGAGGGAATTCCAGGACAGCTACACAGAGACTGTCTCAAAAAACAAAACAAAAAGATCAGCAGAGGAAGCCTGAAAGCACTCCAAAGCCCAGCTGAGCTCTGGTTGCCCCTTAACTCCAGTGGAAGGTGATGGTCATCTCCCTGTGGCTTAGCCTGCCTTCTGAGAAGTATCACCCCATCACTCTCTTTACCGCCCGCAGCAGCGCAACAGCAGGCTCCGTGTGTCCTCGTGGGTAATTTCAGACAACTGGAGGAGCCCTGGCCCTAGTTTCCTGGAACCTAAAGATTGTGTGGAGAAGCAGTAAAAAGCTGGTAACGCTAGCCATAGCCATAGGTGACTGGGTAAATGAGCACACATCCACCAACCAATGACACTCGAACAGGACTTCTGACAGCACCAACACCCTAAAAGGGAACAGGAGAGCCAAGAACCAAATGGGGAAAGGGAAGACCCATTTCCTCTTCTTACAGTTTCTGAAAGCAAGCAAACTAGCAAGACCCCAGACCTACCTACAAAAGAGATGGGTGAGAAAGTGTCATCCATCTTGGTGTAAAAAGTACCCAAAAGCTGTGCTTGGTGGCCCACACACACCTTTAAAACTCAGCACTCATGACAGAGGCAAGGGGATCTCTGTGAGTTTCAAGGCCAGTTTGGGCTACATAGTGTGTTCCAGGCCATCCAGAGCTATACAGAGAAACCCTGTTCCAAAAAAGAAAAACAAATAAAACCCAGAAATGCAACCAGGAGTGGAGTGGGGTGATACAGTTGTAACTTTGGCATTCAAGAGACCAAGCTGGCCTCAAACTCAAAGATCCACCTGCCTCTGCCTCCCAAGGGCTGGGATTAAAGGTATGTGCCACCATCGTTGAGCTAGACATGAATTCTTAAACTGTTCCTGCTGGAACACACTTGCACTCTAGAGACTGAGGCAGGAGGATTATGAATTTGAGGCTAGCTTCAGGTTTTTCACCTTTCACAGTATTGGGATGGAACTCAAAGTCTTGTGTATTCTAGGCAGGTGCACTACCACTAAGCCACACCCCAGCCCTCCAGGAATACTTTTTGGCCATTGCTAAATGAATGCCTTCCACTCTTGCTGCCTGTCTTGAGGGATGGTGAGGCAGGGAATATAGCCTGTTGCATCACAGCAATGCATCAACAACTGGGAGGAGGGGGGAAGCTCTGTTCTAATGAAACAAGTGGTCAGCAAAGTCAGGCAGAAGCCTTTACTCTAGGCCATCTCCTGTGGCTAGGGAGGGTTGATACAGCTCCCCTCCCACGTCAGCCAGCCAGAGCCTCAGCTGATGTGCAGACAAGGACATTCTTCCAGGTCTTGGGTCTCAGAATTCCTTCTAAGAGTGCTGGGTTAAATAAAAGAGGGTGTGGCACCACACTGAGATAGATACCAGCCTCAGAAGGCTGAGGCTGGAGGATCAAGAGTTTGAAGCCAGCTTGGATTTCATAGAACCTGTTTTGGATAAATAAATAATAGGGGCTGGCAAGATGGCTCAGCAGGTAAAGGTGCTTGCTGCCCAGTCTGATCCCCTGAACCTACACAGTGGAAGGAGGGAACCAACTCTTGTCCTCTAACCTATCTATCTACCCACACACATACATACATACTCTAGCTCTCTCCATCCTGGCTAGATCTCCTCCGCCCCACAGACACAGCCTGTTGATCCTGCCTCGCTCAGTTGACTTCTCTTGGCTCTGTTTCCTTGAACCCACAGTTTGGCTGGATTTGAGACTTAAGCCAAGCAGGAGTTGCCTGCAGCAAGGACCTTGGCTCCACAGGCAATCCAGGAAGTCCCCGCCCAGCTCAGGCTCTCGCCTGGGGCAGTCAGCAGCATTTTTTTTTTTTCCTTTTTTATGGTGCTAAAGCCTTACTCAACTTCCTGTTGTGGGTAGGAGCCTGGGTAGTGTGAGCAGCCCTCCAAATCCCCAGTTCCTCCTCTTCTGGGCTGCACTTGAACTAGGCAAAGTCAAATCTAACAACACAGATTAAAATACTTTTAAAATAAAATACTGTAAAACATCAGTTTTACAATAATCAAAACAAAACGCCTCCAAAACACATAAAACTCAGTGCTGGCAGGGCTGTGGAGAGATCCTCAGTTGTTCATTTGTTCCGTGTATTTGAAGGTCAGTGTGCTAACTCCAGATTCCAACAACTCATGTTAAGGACGGACAGAACAAGAGCTGAAAAGGTGCCGTGATTAAGAACACGCACACACCCTACACCAATGAGAGTGGAAAAACTCACATACCACTGTGGGGGGCGGCGCTGGAGCTGGACGGTGTGGCTCATTGATAATACACTTGCCTAACAATTGTGAGACCCTAGGATCAAGACAAAACACTAACCCATGTGGAGGTTATTTCTTAAAAATGATGCAAATGTGTGTTCACCTTCAATCTCAGCACTGGGGAAGCAGAGGTAAGCATAGCTCTAAGAGTTCGAGGCCTGCCTGGTCTACATAATGGGACCCTGTGTAAAAAACAAACAAAAACCCAAAGCAAAAAAGGATCGCCAGAAAATACATTACACTCTGGTGTGTGTGTGTGTGTGTGTGTGTGTGTGTGTGTGTGTGTGTCCGTCCGTGGATGTTGGAGTACAACCTCGGCTATCTCATCCCCACAATAGGAACGCTAGGATTACAAACATACCCCCAGCTTCTCGTAGATGAGAACTAGGTCTTCACACTTGCACGGTTAGTGCTTTTATGCGCCATCTCCCAGCCCCACACATTCTCTTATAACCGAAGTCAGCCTGCCTGGTAAATCTGTTTCTTAACTTTTCTCAAAGTCACCCGGCAGGGCTGAGGTTTGGGACCCCACCCCACCCTACTGCCACACAAGGCCAGGTTCAACCGGGTGCAGGAATGAGGTCGGCAGCAGCAGGCAGGCACACTGCCAAGTATGTTGGCCACATCTGGCCGCTAAGCCTCCGGATCTGGATGGACCCCATTTTCCAGGCAAGACAAGTTGAGCTCCACAGCGGTTGGGTGGCTCGCCCGTGGCACTGACCACGCCGCCCCAGGCTGGAGCTGCCTGGGGGAACAATTTCTAAGGCCAGCACCTGGGCTGACTCCCAGTTCGGGATTCCCGGGGGTCCGATTGGACCTGCCCAGTCCCGAGTGGCCGGCTGGGCTACTTTGGTGCTGCCGGGGTCCGCTTGCCCCGTACCGGGTGAGACTTGTGGCCCTGAATCCTAGTGGGGTGGGCATGGTCACTGGGGGCGGGAGGATGAGGCGGAGCGGGGGCGCCAGCTCATTTCCCGGTCGCAACAACCCGGAAGGCTGCGGACCAAGGGGGAAGTGACTGGGCGTAGGGCCCTACACCCGAAGTAACGGGGCGAACTGGGACCTAAAAGCTGACCAAAGAAAGCGGAGAGGGGCGCGAGGGCTGGGGCTGTGCCGCCTTGATGGCGTCGAGTGCACGGGGGAATTTCTGCGGTTCCTCCCACCGCGCCCCGCATCCCCAGAACGCCGCCCCGAATAGCTCCTCTCCAGTCCCACCCTCGCCGGGAGTCCCATCAAGGCCCCCAAGCACACAGCCCTTCATTCCTCTCATCCCCATCCCCCTCACCGTCGAACACAGCTTCAAGTCCCCTGACTTCTTGGTGACCTCATACCCCCCCACACACCGCGCGATCATCCCACGCCCCTCACCTCGGGGCGCCCCGGCCGCGGACTCTGGACAGTCGACGCGCCGAACCGGCTCTGAGACCCGCGCAGCGCAGCAGCCACTTCCTCGTGGGCGGGGGGCGGGGCCTCCGGGCACAGCCCCGCAGGGACCGGGGCGGGACCCGGGCGGCTATGGCCAGATCCCAGGGCACGCCCACCCCTCGAGGTAAGAAGCCCGCTTGTCCTCAGTAAAGTCCAGCTTCAGCTCAAGATTCGCTTGGAGAGCGCACGTTGTCTCTCCTAACTACTTTCTGCGTGGGGAAACTGAGGCTGGGAGAGAGGGGAGCCCGAGCTCGGGCCACCAAGAGCGCAGAGGCTTTGAGACCACAGCAGGCACCCCGGAACTTAGTGACCCCTGCGTGCCTCCGCCCCTCGCACTCTGGGAGCCACCCCTGGCGGCCAACTGGAGGCCCTGGCAGTAGGCGGCCCCACCCCGCAGATCCTCAGTGTCCCAAAGTAGCGGAGTCGCTGGTGTCCAGGCAGGAGAGCTCCTCCATCCCAGGTGACTTCTTGCTTCTGCGTTCCACACACTTCACTCCTGCAAGTTACCTGGGGTGCCTTGAAGCCACTCAGGGGGTGCTCCAGGGCATCCAGGCCCGTTGTTTCTGAGGTCACTTTGCCTTCCACCCTGTGAGAGACCCTCCCTAGACTCCCAGCAGTATCCTGTGTCACTAATTCTAGCATCCTTTACACTGAAAAGATCCTGAGCACTTCCTCAAGGAATGGCTAGCATGGTTCGAGGTGCTTAAGTCAGTGGCGACCCACAGCTGATCAGGTTCAAGTTCATGCATAACCTGTTCAAGGCCAGCCTGGGTTACACGAGACTCTTCCTCAAAAAAGCAAATGGGCCAGCAAGATGGCTCAGATGGCAAAGGTGCTTCCCACCAAACCTAAAGACCAATTCAATTGGATCCTGAGAAACCACAAGGTAGAAAGAGAAAATAAACTCATTCAGGTTGGCCTCTTACCTTCACACATGCCATAGTGCACTAAAGTGTAAATACACACACACACACACACACACACACACACACAGAGAGAGTAAATCAATATATGTAATACTTTTTGTTTTTCAAGACAGGGTTTCTCTGTGTAGCCCTGACTGTCCTGGAACTTACTCTTAGACCAGGCTGGTCTCATACTCAAGAGATCCACCTGTCTCTGCCTCTAAGTTCTGAGATCAAAGCACTATGTCTGGTGAAATAAAAAAAAAATAGTAAGTTTGGAGTGGTTCCCACAGCCCATGCCCAGTGAATCTTTTTCTTTTTTCTTACTGTGGTTTGGGATTTGAACTCAGGACCCTACACTGTCAGCAAGCATTCTACGGTTGAGCTACATCCCCAGTTTTCACTTTTTACATTGTCTCCCCAAGTTTCTGTGGCTGGACTTGAACTCAGGCAGGCAGGCCTTGAATTTGTGATTCTCCTGCCTCCATTCTCCCTGTGCCACCAGAAGATTTAGCTCAGATTTTCATGAGTTACTGCTCCTGTCACCAAGACAGAGGCACCCTGATCCCGAGACCCTACCTTGCTGTTCCTGTAGGTTTGTTTCCTTAGCTTTGGCAAAGTCAGGCTTCTTTGTTTTGGCTAGGAAAAAACACTGCACCAGCGGCCTTCTTCCCATGGGATAGTACTTCCCTGGCTTCCGTTCTGTTGTCCCTGCTCAGTTCAGTAAGCGCCCAGGGTAAAAGCCTGGAAATGGCCCCAGGAGGCCTTGAGTGATCTGACTCTATAAGCCTGTGGCGTCCTCTGTCCTGAACTAGTGACCTAAAATGACCCAGCGTCTTTAGTGGATGAATAAAGTAAAGCCAAACCACTCTAGATAGTGACCCACTGCAGAGAAGCCCTTTCTGGGTGAGCTGGATGAGCAAAGGGCAGGGGCCTGGAAGAGGATAAGTCCTCAAAGCAGAACACAGAACAAGGCAATCCCAGAGAACCAGAGCTCTGGTAAACTCTAGTCAGTTTGAGCTCAAGCTGCTTTCAGGACTGGGGGATTCTAGACAGGTGTTCTACCACTGAGCCACACCCCAGCCCCTCACTGGGGGATTCTAGGTAGGTGCTCTACCACTGGGCCTCTACCCCGGCCCCTATCTACTTTGAGTCAGCTTGCAAGGTTTTTTTATGAATCCCTGAGGACTGTTTTTTTCCTGCTCTGAAAATGGGTCTGAACTGAGGTAGTCTGAGATTTGTGCTGCAGCAGCCCTGTTTGTGTCACTGGCTCTCCTGTCCTCAGACCCTCCTGGAGAAGCTGCTGGTAGGATTCAGTTCCATCCAGAAAATGAGATGATAAAGCTGTGCTAGAAAACAGAATAGAATTCTGGTTCTGCCACTTAACCCTTGCTCTGCCTCAGTTTCCACATCTGCAAAGTGAGGCTTTCAGGCTCTGCCTCTGATTCCTGCATCATGGAAGAAAATACTAGATATTAAGCAACTACTGAAGCCTTCTGTTACAGGGTCTCCTGCTGATAGCGCTACTGAGATGTGATTGGATCAGGAAGGTGCTGGCCTTAAGAGCGGGGTGATTTAATCCCAGCACTCAGGAGGCAGAGGCAGGCGGATCTCTGTGAGTTCGAGGCCAGCCTGGTCTACAAGAGCTAGTTCCAGCGCAGGCTCCAAAGCCACAGAGAAACCCTGTCTCGAAAAACCAAAAAAAAAAAAAAAAAAAAAAAAAAAAAAAAAAAAAAAAGAGCGGGGTGAGTCCACTGTTCTTAGCTGAATTCAGTGCTAGGAGCTAGGGAAGTACCTTGAAGAGTCCATCTTCACCTGCTGGCTCTCACTCTGCTCCCTATCTGCTGTGTGGTGAGCAGCTGGGCTCCACTACACCCTCTGTGCTGTCACACTCTCTACCTGGAACTGAGCGACCACGGGTCGAAGCAGCGATGGATCAAAGCAGATTGTGCGTGCGAGTGTGTGCGAGTGCATAGATGCCAGAGGTCAGCTCCCTCAGACAGCTTGTTTTGCGTGTCTCCCTGGCCTGGAATTCACTGAGTGTTAGGTTGGCAGGCCTTTGCACCCCAGGAATGTTTTCACCTCCCAGTGGAGGGATTATAGGTACATGCCACTAAGCCTGCTTTTGTTTGTTCATTTTTTTTGTTTGTTTGTTTGTTCATTTTTGAGACAGGTTCTCACAATGTAGCTCTGGCTGGCCTACACTCACAGAGAGATCTGCCTGCCTCTGCCTCCTGAGATTAAAAACATGTGCTATCATGCCCAGATAGCTTTTTTATTTTTCTTACCATTTATTTATTATGTATACAGTGTTCTGCCTGCATACCAGAAGAGGGTGCCAGTTCTTATTATAGATGGTTGTGAACTGCCATTTGGTTGCTGGGAATTGAACTTAGGTCCTCTGGAAGAGCAACCAGTGCTCTTAACCTCTGAGCCGTCTCTCCAGCCCCGCTTTTTTATATTTAGATTACTTTTATACTTTTTAAGTATAGGTGTTTTGCTTGCATGTATATGCACCACATGTTTACAGTACACACCAGGATTTAAGAGGCATCAGATCCCCTGAAGTGAAGTCACAGATGGTTGTGAGCTGCCGCTAAACTCAGGACCTCTGCAAGAGATGTCAAACGCTGTTAACCACCGAGCCTGCCCTCTCTCTGTCCCAAGACAGGATCTCTCTACATAACCCTGGCAGTCCCGGAACCCATTATGTAGACTAGGCTGGCCTCAAACACACCGAGATCCCTATGCCTCTGCTTCTGTGCTGGGATTAAAGGTGTGCGCCACCACACCTGGCTTTTTTTTTTTTTTTTTTAAGTGACTTCCTGGGCTGGAACTCAGGTCCTTGCAAAACAAGCACTCTGCCATCTTCCCAGCCTCTTTCTTTCTTTTGTTCTTGTCATTTATTTATCATAGCCATAAAAACCAGGTGGTGCAGATGGTAATGACTTCTGTCAGTTGTCCTATGACCTCCGTGTAAGCACTGTGGTGTGCATGCCCCCAATATAAAATAAACAAATAAAAACATGGAAACGAACTTTCTAACTGCAAAGCAATAGGAGGCTCACTCTCCTCTCCCCTCCCCTTTCCCTACCTTCCACCTCAGGGTCACAGCCTGTCTCAGAATTCAAAATCCTCCTGCTTCAAGCTCCCTGGTGCTGGAGTTATCCTGACATGGGCACCAGAGGGGGAGCTTTAGGACCCCAAATGAAACAAGTCTTTGGTGGGAAGGAGCTCAGGGGACTCCATCTTGGACAGCTTTCTGTTTCTTCCAGGAATCTGCACAGTGCCTTGGGAATGAATGATGATGACTTGCTCTATTTTTTCTGCATCTCTGGTTTCCAAAAAGTGCAGCCTCATGCACACTTAGGAAGAGGGAGAGGGTGGGGCTGCTACAGCATCTTCCATTAGCATGAGCTGGCTCTCAACCCACCCCCACCCGCCTTGCTGCCTCCTGCACACAGTGGACTGGACTGGCCAAGAAAGTAGTGGGAGGCCTTCCACAGCAGCTCGATATAACCTCCCTTTTGTTTCAAGGGTCAGAGCAAGCGATTGAGGAGATCTGAGAACTGTCAGCAGAAGAGAAAGGAAACTTCTGGCCACCCAAGGCCAAAGGTTCAGAGGGGGCATGGCTACCAGTAGCCATGGCATCCCAGCCCAGCTCTCAAGGGCACTGCACACCCATCTTCTCAGTCAGAACAGTAGACTGACAATTGAGAAACTCAAGTCTAGAGTGAAACCCTTCAAAGTGTGTTCCTTAGGAAGGTCCAGAGCCTGGTGTGATGGTGAGCACCTGTAACCCCAGCACTCGGGAGGCTGAGGCAGGAGGATGCCTAGCCTTGCCCAGTGGGGAGCATGCCCAGTGGTTACTGCTGGGGTTCTGGAGAGCTGGTTATTCACTCCCTCTGGTGCACATGAGTTTTGTCAGCCCTCAAGTGTAATGGGACCAGCAACTATAGAGGTCTTGTGAGCACTCAGCACCTACCTTGGCATATTCAAGCACTCAAGGCTGTGTTGACGGAGGAGCTCCTGATGTCAGGGGTGCCAGGAGGACACTGCAGCACAGGGGTGACTGAGGCAGGGCCAACAGGCCAGCTCCTAGGTGCTGCCACCATACCCTCTCTTAGAGATAGTAAGGTTTGCCATACGTCATCAAAAGGGCCATTTTCTTTCAAATTTCTAAACATTCTTAGACCCTTGCTAACCAGTCCTCAATAGAGAGCAAACTGCTGCCCAGAGGACTGGGGCTGTGGCCTTGGAAGAGTGCTGGCTTGGCACACACAGGGTCCTAGATTCCATCCTCAGCACCACAGAGCACATCTTACAACTCTGAAGGTGTAAACCACAGTTCTTCAAGGTTATTCTTGCTTGCATAGGGAGTTCCAGGCCAGCCTGGGCTACACAAGACCCTGTTTAGTTGCCTATCTGGCTTGTCCTGTGCAGTGGAATGAAGAGATGGTCACACACTACGCTGCTCCAGATTCATTCATTGATACTGCTGTTGGGAGACATAATATGTAGTCTTGGCTGGCCCAAAACCTATGTAGACCAGAGCAGTCTCAAATTTATGGCAATCCTCCTGCCTCCACCCCACAAGTGATCCTGCCACTCATTTAGATTTGCATCTAGAATGATCCTTAGTCTTGCCCCATCAAACGTGATACCGAGTTAGGATGGAAACAGCACAGGCTGGACATTGGGATCTCTAAGCCAAGTTGGCAGCAGCCCCCTTTTCTTTGCTCGTGGGTGGAGTACAGGAAAGAGCCTGGCTAAGCCATGGTCTCCAGAGCAGCCTCTAATTGGCTCTGCTCAGTAGAGGAGGAGGGATGCTCCATAGCTGCTCAGCTATCCAGTAAAGGGTGCTGGGCACCGATTTGCAGAAGGAATGCTGTGTTTCCAGAACAGACAACCCTCTCCCCTGTGAGACATGATACACTGTTTGTTTTTGTGCCTTGAACTTGCAATCCTCCTGTCTCAGCCCTTAGAGTGGTGGGATTATGGATGTGCACTGCATGCCTGGCTCAATAACTACTTCTCCCTGGTTGATCATTGTAGAAGACAGTGCAGTTTGGGGACCTGAGATCTAGGGTTTGACCCTAAAAACTAACCTAACCTAATGAAGATAGGTCTGTTCCACTGCCAACAACACAAATAGTCAGAAGGGAAAAAAGCCAAATCAAGCACATTTGCACACTTGGGTTTTTAATTTTTTAGCAGACAATACACACTTCCCTTACCCTTTAAGTTAGTGTGACAATCTTCCATAATAAACTACTTAAAGAGAAGCTTTGGTCAAAAATGGAATGAGATAGCAAAATTGAAACAAAATAAAAATTAAAAAAAAAAACCCTGCTGTCTTTAAACCCACACTTCACCCACAACATCCACACAAACATACGCTAGTTGCTTGATAGTTTGACAGTATTTCCATGGGCCGGCGGTCCTCACCAGCATGCCAACGGCAGAGTGTGCGCAGCCCTGTCTGTTCCTCATGCTGGATGGCAGAGGCTCACTCAGCTTCACATTATCCGGAGGCCCTGGATGGAAGACTCCAGGGTCTTGAGAAAAGCAGAACATTGGTCAGTCCTGAGGATTTGCTGCCCATTTCCTGAGGTGCCACACTGCTGCATCCCTCCCTGGTAGGTACACAAGTCGACCTTCCTCACCCTGTACTCTCCAGACCTTGGCTCCAGGCTGGTTCCTCAGGCCTGGACATCTCTATTCCCAACAGGTTCATGGGCTCACACCATCTTGCTCCTTTCTTTTTCTTTTCTTTGTTTCTTTCTCTCTCTCTCTCTTCTTCTTCTTCTTCTTTTTTTTTTTGGGGGGGGATATAGGGTTTCTCTGTGTAGCCCTGGCTGTCCTGAACTCGCTCTATAGACCAGGCTAAGCTGAATTCAAATTCACAGAGATCCACCTGCTTCTGACTCCTGAGTGCTGGGATTTAAAATGTGCATCACTATGTACTTTTTAAGATTCACTTATGTATTTTTATGTGTATAATGTTTACCTGAATGCATGTATGTTTGTCACATGTGTGCCTGGTGTCTGTGGAGGTCAGAAGAGAGCACTGGATGCTAGAACTAGAGTTACATTGCCATGGGGGTGCTGGGAAATGAACCCTGAGTCCTAAGCAAGTGGTCTTAACCGCTGAGCCATCACTCCAGACCCCTATACTAGTCTTGCACTACCACACATGGTATGTGTGATTGTGTGTGTATGTGTGTGTTCCACCTTCTCAGCTCACTGCATTATTTGGGGGCTGGGGAAGCAAGGTCTTATTCTCTAGCACAGACCAGCATCAAATTCAAAACAATCCTTCTACCTCAGCTTCCCAAGTGTAGGTATTACAGGAATGAGCTCCATGCCAGTTGTATTTATTAAATAAATTTCTGTGGGGCTAGAGAGATGGCTCAGCGGTTAAGAACACTGACTGTTCTTCCAGAGGACCTGAGTTCAATTCCCAGCAACCACATGGTGGCTCACAAACATCTGTAATGAGATCTGGCACCCTCTTCTGGCCTGCAGGCATACAGGGAGGCAGGATGTTGTATAAATAATAAATTTAAAAAAATAAATAAATTTCTGTAAACTATGAAAATCTGTCTACACATAGAAATGTAGGCTGGTGGCCAGCACAGGGCCTGTCTCAACAGTATCATTCAAGTTTTCTTGAAATCAAATATTATTTAGGAGACATCAACCACCCACTGGGAATGGTGGTCCCTCTCATGATTAAAGATTCTGGGGCCAGGGCTGGAGAGATGGCTCAGAGGTTAAGAGCATTGCCTGTTCTTCCAAAGGTCCTGAGTTCAATTCCCAGCAACCACATGGTGGCTCACAACCATCTGTAATGAGGTCTGGTGCCCTCTTTTGGCCTTCAGGCATATACGTAGACAGAATATTGTATACATAATAAATAAATATTTAAAAAAAAAAGATTCTGGGGCCAGCGCTGCTGCCATACACTGGAGTCAACACTGTATTTTAAGAAGGAAGAAATCTTTCTTCTAGGAAGAGTTTGAGCACAATCACGGTTGATATCAACAGTAGAAACCCTGGAAATCAAGCGCTAGGGTAGTCCAGTGAGACAGAGCTCTTCTAACAAGTGGGAGGCCCTGGGTTCCATTCCCAATGCTGCATAAACCAGTACTAAGAAGCAATACCTTGAAATCCCAAATTGTCATGGCTCCATCGATGCCAGTAGTACAAAATTTTCGACAGTCTTGCTTGTCCACCTCATAAATAGATACCTGACTAAAAGAAAAGCAAAATCAAGAGAGTGTGAGGATTGTGGTGGAAGCGAGCCCAACCCTTTTCACTTACTGTAAGGTCCACTAAAGGAAATGAACTCACTTCTCACTCTCAAATAGTAACATGTCCATTGGCATTGGGCCATAACAGACAGAGTCAGAAAATATCCCAAAGATAGCTGGGCTCAAATTCAAGATTCATTAAGACCCTGTCTTAAAACGGGAGGGGGTGAGGGCCCTCATTAGCTTGATATGTGGCTCAGTTGGCAGAGGTCCTGGTTGGATCACCATTACTACATCAATTGTGTATGTTGGAACATGCCTATGCCTATGTACCCTAGCACTTGGAAGAAGATAAGTTTAAGGTCATCCTTCTCAGTAACATCGCAATCCTCTACCCACCTATTTCCCCTAACCCCCTACCCCAGCCTATTTAGTGAGTCTGAGACCAACCTAAGTTACATG
This sequence comes from Dicrostonyx torquatus, assembly GCA_028555095.1. Classification (NCBI taxonomy): domain Eukaryota; kingdom Metazoa; phylum Chordata; class Mammalia; order Rodentia; family Cricetidae; genus Dicrostonyx; species Dicrostonyx torquatus. The sequence goes on from JAQHUG010000097.1 coordinate 169,271, forward strand.
AAATCCTGTCAAAAACGGGGCGGGGGGGCTAGCACTCAAAAGACAGAGGTCATCAGATATGTGAATCACAGACCAGCCTGGTCTACAAAGCAATGTCCAGGCCAACCAAGGTGCTATATAGGTTGTGTGTGTGTCGGGGTGGGGTGGGGTGATTTTGTTACTGAACATCAGGGAAAGGCAAAAGTGGAAAGACGAGACCAGAAGGAGAGACAGTGGCCTCACAGCATGTGATAGGTACAACAGGGCAGGGACTCAGTAGTGATGCAGATGTAAAGAACTGTTTTGATTTTTCAGATACAGGCGTGCCCAGTGCAGGACTGAAGCCAACTTGGTCTCCAACAAGCCCTTTCAAATCAACCTGCCAGGACAGCCAGCAACACCTTCCTTGCATTTTAAATTCATCTTTATAAGGGCAGGTGCTGTGCCTTGGTGGTGGAGTGCTTGCCCAGCAAGTCTTAGGTCCTGAGTGCAATACCAAATCCAAAACACCAAAGGATACATAAATAAATTGATTCATCACAACGCCAGCAGCAGGCAGTCACTCCTCCAGATTCCAGCAGAGCCCAGCAGATAAGGGCAACAACCTGCTTGAGCTAATCATGTGGAAACCTTCCAAGATGCAGCTTCTCTCCCATCTCAAATGTCCAGACGAGAGTCTGCCCTCTAAGGACACAGTACACTTCAGCAAAGGACTACGTGTGCACCCTAGGAGCTGGGGATGGCTTTACCCGTGTTACTATTTCTTCAGCTAATTGCCTATGTGTATGGATGGCAGAGGACTACTTTTGGGAGTCAGTGCTCTCCTTTTGCCATATAGGTTCTGGGAGCATACTCAATCTGTCAGGCTTGGCAGCAAGCACCTTTATCCACTGAGCCATCTTGTTGGCACTCTTGCCTCAGCCTCCCAGGTATTGGGACTACAGGCCTGTGCCACCACGTCCAGTATGAACCTACCTCCCACACACATTGGGAGACTACTAGCCAGCCAGGCCTTCTCTGATAGGGGTCACACTCCTCCTTCTGTATGCCTGGTGCTAACTGCATCTTGAAGGCACAATGATGAGGTGGTGGCAGCTCACTTTTTGTTGCTGAGACAGGGTTTCACCATGTAGTCTTGGCTGGCCTGGAACTCACTATGTAGGCTATGTAGACCAGGCTTGGTCTTGAATTCACAGATTCACGCCTGCCTCTGCCTCCTAATGGAGGGATTAAAGGCTTGGGTCACCATGTCCAGTCAACTCTTCTCTGTTACAATAAGCCCTTAGGTGGGAGGCATAGGCTGAGCACTGCCCTCATTCCTTCAGGGAGCTGGGGCCTGCAGCACAGAGGGCTTCTGTAATGAAATGACAAGGAGTGGGCACCTTGACCAGCCACTTCTTTACAGAAGCCCAGTGCCCTGGCTCCAGGTAGCTGGTGACACCTACGTGATGCTGTTCTGGTGGAGTGTCTCCAAGGCTGTGTTGCGGTCCTCAGTTGTGGCTCTCTTGTCCATGTTGCGGAAGCGTTCCATGGCAGACATGTTGCGCTGGATGCTCTGTTTTGGAACGTCTAGCTTGGACACAAAGGTCAAACAGCCACGGTCGTCATAGTTAAATAGCATCGGGCAGCAGTCGTGGCCCTGAAATGGAAGGTCAGTCAGTCCAGAGAGCCCCTGCCCACCTGCCAACCCTAGCAGAGTGCTCCCAGCCACTGTTTCTCTGAAGGGGTGTGCTCTGTGCCTGTCACAGAGCATGCATTATTCCTGGCTTGGAGATGCAGGTGGCACACTGCAAGGACAACAGATACTTACAGCTGCCACAACGCTGTTCTCTGAGACGAACGACACACTCAGCAGTGGCAGGAACTCCGTTTTCAGAGTAGAAACCCTGAACACAAGAACACTTGTTACACTGGGGAACCACAGCCCACGGCTTCTTCAGACAGAGGACAACAAAGACCCCATTCTCACAGTGGCTTCTGCTGTACCAGCCAACACTTCTCTAAAAAGAGCCCCCTGACCTCTCCTTGCAGGAATCTTAAGCAAGAGGTGACCCCAAAGTGACCTTCAGAAACTGAGGCCTTGAGGCTAGGAATATAACACATTCAAGGCCCTGGTTTGACCCCTAGCTCCCTATCAATCAATCAGATAAAAGTAAAGGACTGGCTCTAGCCTGTGCCCTGCCCGTTGCTAAGGCATTGCTATTCATGGCCCCCAAGGAGTCCTTCCTTTCTGCCTTGTCTCAGTGAGCTAGTTCTGTTCCTCTTGTCCATCCAAGGCTTGAAGTCCTCGAACCATGGCTCTGACCATTGCCTCTGCCTACAATGGATTCTCCTTTCTCACCTTCCACAGCTCTTGCCATCATTCCTGCTGGTAAGTGAAGTCTGGTGCTGCCACTACAGAGACCCTTGCTGGCAGCCATGCCCTGTAAGAGCCACTGCTATGAGATGACTCTTCATCGTAGCCAGCTCACACTCAACAGCTGTGTGTGTGTGTGTGTGTGTGTGTGTGTGTGTACACATGTACAGATATGCATAACCAAATGTGGCAGAAAAACACCTAGTGATAAATTTTCTTACTGTGAACGTGAAAGTTGGAACATGTGGAGGCCAGGGCAGGACACCTGATGTCCTGCTATATCATTCTTCTTCAGTCTAAAACCCTCAGGAAGGATCTCTCTCTGAACCAAAAGCTCAATGCTGTGTCTTACAGGCTGGCCAGCAAATTCCCAGAGTCTTTCTGTCTCTGCCCTCAATGCTATGGTCACAGGCACATGCTCATGCCTGATTTTTACATGGGTGCTGGGAATTTAAACTCAGGTCCTTGTAAGATGGCTCTTACCTACTGCGTCACCTCCCCAGACTACAGGATGCATTTTGGAAAGGTGGTTGATACACACCTATAATACTAGCTAGCATTTGGGAGGCAGATGCAGGTGGACCTGGAGTGAAAGCCCAGTCTAAATGCCATAGTGAGCTTGAGGACAGCCTATCTCAAAAAGACTTTGAACACATCCACATACCCCATAAAAACAGCTAACTGCTTGTGTCTCAGGAGGCCCCTTAATAAAGTAGCTACAGAATTAAAGGACAACACATTATCAGAAGCTCATGCTGTGGCATTCTGTGCTAGAGAAGGGGAGGGATGGAGTGGACAGAGCTGAAGCAGGCAGCTTACTAGTGAGAATGAGTGCAGAGGAGACACGCAATAGTACCAAGTGCTGAGAGCTGCAAGTGCTTCAACAGCCAATGCAGAACCAGCACTGCCATTAAATACCACTCAAAGTAAAAAAACTAAATGCAAATACATATATGCATGCATATTTGAGTGCATGCGCATCATAGTATGTGTGCAGTGATATGACAACTTGTGGTAGTCAGTCTCTTCCTCCATGAAGTGGATGGACTCCTGGGATCAAACCCAGGTCATCAGTTACCTTTACCCATTGAGCCATCTCTCCAGTTTCATGTTTGGTGTTTTGAGGGTCTTATTATATAGTCCTGGCTGGCCTCAAACTCATGACCCTCCCGCCTCAGCTTCCTGAATGCTTGGAATTCAAGGCTAGTACCACCATACCTGGCTTATAAAACTACTGAGGTGCTGGAGAGATGGCTCAGTGGTTAAGAACATTGCCTGCTCTTCCAAAGGTCCTGAGTTCAATTCCCCACAGCCACATGGTGGCTCACAACCATCTGTAATGAGATCTGGTGCCCTCTTCTGGCATGCAGTCATACATGCAGGCAGAACACCATATACATAATAAATAAATATTAAAAAAAAAAAACCCAAACTACATTTATTTGGGAGGCTAAGGCAGGAGGATCCTAAGCTTGACACTAGCTCAGAATACATAGCAAGTTCCAGACAGTATTTTGTTTTTTCGTTTTTCAAGACAGGGTTTCGGCCGGGCGGTGGTGGCGCACGCCTTTAATCCCAGCACTCGGGAGGCAGAGGCAGGCGGATCTCTGTGAGTTCGAGACCAGCCTGGTCTACAAGAGCTAGTTCCAGCGCAGGCTCCAAAGCCACAGAGAAACCCTGTCTCGAAAAACCAAAAAAAAAAAAAAAAGACAGGGTTTCTCTGCTTTTGGAGCCTGTCCTGGAACTAGCTCTTGTAGACCAGGCTGGCCTCAAACTCAGAGATCTGCCTCCCGAGTGCTGGGATTAAAGGCAATTGAAACCACTGCCCAGCTTCAGACAGTATTTTTAAACAAGGGTGAGCTTTCACAAAAGAATTCCTATAGTAATCCAGCTTAGGATAGAAAATGTCACCTCTGCAATGTCATGTTTTCAGTCTGGAGGCCATCACAATGAACTTTCCTCAGCTACCATGGGGAAGAGCTCACAGCAAAGAACGGATTCCTAAGAGGAATTTCCAGGCTTCTTCCTCTGCTACTGAGCAAACTACTTCTCCCCTATCTGATAGTGTTTCAAGGCTGAGAGGGCGACACCCTCACGAATGAGTCATTGCAATTCGGGTTCTTCCAGCAGACTTCCCAAATAGCATGAAGGCAGCATTGTTCTCCAACCGTGTGGAATAAGAATGGATCGCTTTTCTCTTTTTTGGGTGGTGTAAAGGAAAGGAACTGAAGGTGTGTGCATACCACGCAGGTTCAACAGACTCAGTCCTGTTTGTTGAGAAAGGGTCTCAGTACGTAACCCAGGCTGGCCTTGCACTCATGATCCTCCTGAGTGCTGTAAATATGAGCCACCATACCTCACTGGGATTTCCCTTAAGGTTGGTGGGTAACACTGACATTAGGAAACAATCACAGACTTATTAGTGCTGTCCTCTAAGCCTAACAGCCTTCATCTGCATCAGAGAAGCTGTGACTATTTTCCAGAGACCCTCAAGGTCAAGCCTGTTGGCACTGCCTAATGGGAGGGGGCAGAGTTACTGGACTCTCACCTGGGGTCCCAGATGCTCTATCCTGTGCCTCTCAGCTAGCTGTATGTAATTCTGCCCTAACTGCAGGTAGTCTAGGGAGAGGCTGGAGTGTATTGAGTGTGGAAGGGCTAGGTAAAGTGGGGGAATCCCATCTATGCCTCTATGGACAAGTCATCATCCCTGGCAGATGAGACTGCTTTGGGGTCACCCACGCTCTGTGCCTAAGCCCAGGAAGTTGGACCTCGGTAGGATCGTCCTTTGGTTGTTGTATGCATACTGCCTCAGGTGAGCAGGTTCACACTTCCCCAGGAAAGGCTCACAAGACACAAAATAACCTGGCTATTCCAAAGGCACCCTTGTTAACAGCACACTAGGAGGGTCTTCAAAGGGACACTACCAGTACTTCTACCAAGAAGTGTTTCTGGAAGGAAGTCCCAACCCCTTAAAGTCTCCCAAAAGGTATTTAACACCTGCCTATAACTTTAAAGGCAGCTACAGCTATTGGGATGCTCAAAAGATACTAGGAAAGCAGCCCCAGTGTGCTGCTGAGAGCTTTCACGGAATGTCCCACCTTCCACCTGCAAGGCAAATACTCACTGCACACTTTTTGAGGCATCAGCAACGGATACAGTGCTGTCATGGCTGACCCAGGCCAGGCGGCTCCCACTGGCAGAGAAGCTGACCCCATGCACCCAGCCGCCGGTGCCACTGCCACCAAATTCAGACATCAGCTGACCAAAAGGCATCTTGCTGCCCCAGGGAGTGCTGGCTGGCTTCTCATCCACCTCTTTGATGTAGGCAGAAAACACTCTGTTGTTCAAAACATAGGAAATAAAGAAAAAAGCAAATAAAAATGTGTGAATATAGAGCTGGAGAGATGGCTCAGAGGTTAAGAGTACTGGCTGCTCTTCCAAAGGTCCTGAGGTCAATTCCCAGTAACCACGTGGTGGCTCACATCCATCTGTAATGAGATCTGGTGCCTTCTTCTGGCCTGCAGACATGCATGCTAGTGGAACACTGTATACATAATAAATTAATTTAAAAAAAGAAATAAAGGGCCATTGGCAGCTACTGGAGGCAATGCAGAACTGAGGGGTCAGCCTGAACAACGAACAAAGCATGATGGGTAGGTTTAGATCCACAAGTGACTCCAGACACAGAAGGGTTGAGGGTCTGATAACCACAGTGAGGAGGTACTGCTGTCACTCCACATCAGACTGTACTCACAGCAAAGCACCCTTTGCTGACTCCTGCAGCACCAGCCTCAGCACACACTCCAAGAGGCCCCTAGTCAGTGGCAGGAGAGGAAGCTGCTGCTACCCTGAACAAGCCAGATATCAACTCACTTAAAGACAGATGAATGAGTTGGCAAACTGAGCAGGGCATATCTTTAATATCAGTACTCAGGAAGCAGAGGCAGGAGGATCTCTTCGAGTTCAAGGTCAGTAAGGACTATGTACTAAGACTATGTCTTCCAAAAAGGGGGAGGGGATGGGGGAGCCAGGGAGATGGCTAATCAGTGAAGTGCTTGCTTAACAAGTATGAGAACATAAGTTTGGATCCTCATCACCCACATAAAAAGCTGGGTAAGGCAGCATGCATCTGTAACCCAAGCACTGAGCAGGGTAGAAACAGATCCTGGAGGCTCAGTCTAGCTAAAACAGAAAACACCCAGTTCAGTGAGATCTATTGTCTCACGAGAACTGTAAGACACTTAAGTCTGCTTTGTTCCTTTTACTCAAACTGTACACAATTAACTCATTTTTACCTCAGAGAAAGTTCAAACTAGACTGTTTCTGTAAACAGATCATAAGTTAAAAACTTTACAGATATGCACAAGGCCAGAGTTGCAGATGTTGAACCAAGGTTATTAACAGAAAGTAACCTAAAAAACCATGCTAATTCTTTTCTTGCCAAGTTTGGCTAAGGAAGAACTATGTCTCGCAGCTGGTTGCACTGGGCACTGTGCCCCTAGCCTCTGGTCAAAGTCTTACCCCAAACCCATGAAACTTTGTGCTGCCATGGTAAACAGCTCTGTCCTTATCATTTGCCCAAGGAATATGCTATGGCCAATGACACATAATTCTTTTAACTTTTTTTCTTATTGCCTCAAGCCTCCTGTAAAAAATGTATTTAAGCTAGGTGAACAAAGAAGCAAGAAAGAATTAGAACAAAGGAGAACTAGAAAGAATTAGAAGAAAATTAAAGCACAGAAAAATAAAGAACATGACACAAACAGCATGTGTGTGAATTTATTCCTTTTCACTCAGATAGAAAAACTTTTAGTTCAGTTTTGCTACACTGTGGAGCTTTTCTTCAAACCCTGGGAGTAGCCTTGAGAGCTGGACTTTCAGGGCTACTAATAACAAAGAACAGCTGGAATCTGCTTTCCAGTCTCTCCTGACCCCTCTTCTCTTTAAGAAAACATCTGAGCCTGTGTGGTGAGAACCCGCCCATAACTCCAGCCCCAGGAGGCTAAGGCAGAAGTCAAAGGTAGCCTAGCTAGAATGGGCAAACTACATCTTAAGACTGCCTAAAAGAACTCTGGTCCCCTAAGCCTAACTCTAGATTGACAGTGGCAGCTGAGGCTCTAGAAGGATAAGAACATCCCCTGTGGGGGGGGTTGCAATCACCTGCCAACATGCCCAGACAGTACTATCTTGTCTTGTTTTCCAAGGGAGCTAGGATGACTCTGGATAAATAGCAGATCACAAATTTCTGAACATAAAGTTCCTAGACTACCATAATGCCATCTTTTTTTTCTTTATGGCAGTGCTGAGGATTGGACCTTGGGCTTTGCTACATGCCAGGGAGGTGCTCTACCACTGAGCCACACCCAGCCCCTCACTGGGGGATTCTAGGCAGGGGCTCTACCACTGAGCCACACCCAGCCCCTCACTGGGGGATTCTAGGCAGGGGCTCTACCACTGAGCCACACCCAGC
>JAQHUG010000097.1:177149-189978 GCA_028555095.1 Dicrostonyx torquatus
CCACACCCCAGCCCCTCACTGGGGGATTCTAGGTAGGTGCTCTACCACTGAGCCACACCCCAGCCCCTCACTGGGGGATTCTAGGCAGGGGCTCTACCACTGAGACACACCCCAGCCCCTCACTGGGGGATTCTAGGCAGGGGCCCTACCACTGAGTCACACCCCACACCCTCACTCGGGAATTCTAGGCAGGTGCTCTACCACTGAGCCACATCTCCAAGTTCCCCATTGAGGAAATTCTAAGTAAGCACTCCACCACTGATCCACACCAGTCCTGTTTTCTGATTTGTTTTGTAATTAAACCCTGTATTTTTAAATATAAATCTCTGGCCAAGTTTTCTAGAAATTTTTCACATAGGTACTGAACATGGGTGTGTCTCAACTTTGCCACCCAAGAATCAACACAAAAGAGTAATTATTTGCTTTTTTCTTTTTGCTAAGGAGAAAGTCCCCTGATAATCTTTTTTTTTTTCTTTTTTAAAGCTTTTCAAGACAGAGTTTCTCTGTGTAACAGCACTGGCTGTCCTGGAACCTGCTCTGTAGACTAAGCTGGCCTCAAATTCACAGAGATCCGCCTGCCTCTGCCTCTCAAGTTCTGGGATTAAAGGTGTATGCCACCACTTCCTGGCAAAGGACAACTTTTAAAAAGTAATTCCATTACCCCTAGCTGCAAGCTAATGGCAAACACTGTAACTGGAAAGGCCAGTGCAGTAACAGCTCGGCAGCACAATGTTCAGTGATTCAGGACATTTGGTTAATCTCAGGTTCACTTTGTAGTCTGTGGTCTGGGATACAAAATGAGGAACTGGCTGGGTGGCGGTGGCTCACACCTTTAGTCTCAGAAGACAGAGGCAGGTGGATCTCTGTGAGTTCGAGGCCAGCCTGGTTTATAAAGTGAATTCCAGGACAGTCAGAGCTACTTGTCTCAAAAAAAAAAAAAAAAAAAAAAAAAAAAAAAAGGATTTGTAACTGTGATCAAGAAAGATGGGCTGGCAGGCATGAAGGTGCAGCTTGTAATTCCAGCACAAGGGGAAGGCAAAGAAGATTGATGAGCTCCAGAGCAACACAGGCTACACAAGTCCATGTTTCACACTTCTTGTCCCATCAAAAACCGAAGAATAAGGGCTGAAGAAATGGCTCAGCAGTTAAGAGCACTGGCTTTTCTTCCAGAGATCCTGAGTTCAATTCCCAGCAACTGTATGGTGACTGACAACCATCTGTAATGAGGTCTGGCGCCCTCTTCTGGCCTGAATGCCTACATGCAGATAGAACATTATACATACTAAATAAATAAATCTTTTTTTTTTTTTTTAAAGATTTATTTATTATGTATACAACATTCCTTCCATGTATGCTTGCATGCCAGAAGAGGACACCAGATCTCATTATAGATGGCTGTGAGCCACCATGTGGTTGCTGGGAATTGAACTCAGGACCTCTGGAAGACCAGTCAGTGCTCTTAACCTCTGAGCCATCTCTCCAACCCCCTTTTTTTTTTTTTTTAATAATTTATTTAACTTTATTTTATGTGCATTGGTGTGAAGGTGTCAGATCCCCTGCAACTGGATCTTCAGACAGTTGTGAGCTGTCATGTGGGTGCTGGGAATTGAACCCGGGTCCTCTGGAAGAGCAGTCAGTGCTCTTAACCACTGAGCCATCTCTCCAGCCCCATAAATAAATCTTTTAAAACAAGACAAGAAATGGAACTGGAGAAATGGCCCTGCTGCTCTTGAAGAGGACTGGAGTTGGGTTCCCAGAACCTGTATCAGGGACTCACAACCACCTGTAACTCTAGGTCCTGTGGAATCTTTCATTCTCTTCTGGCTTTTGCCAGACACACATACATATATGTATACAGATAAATAAAATAAATCTATTTAAAAAACAAAACTGAGGGCCGGGCAGTGGTGGCGCACGCCTTTAATCCCAGCACTCGGGAGGCAGAGGCAGGCGGATCCTTGTGAGTTCGAGACCAGCCTGGTCTACAAGAGCTAGTTCCAGGGCATGCTCCAAAGCCACAGAGAAACCCTGTCTCGAAAAACCAAAAATAAATAAATAAATAAATAAATAAATAAATAAATAAATAAATAAAAAAAAACTGAGAAAGACAGTCTCAAAGAGAGAGACAGACAGATGGACACAGCATGGGTTACTGCTGTACTTGGAACTACTGACATTCTGCCTAAAGAGTCTGGCCTGGCTGACCTGCTGGAGCCCCTGCTTACCCCAGGGCCACATCCATCATATCCTTTGCTACTTGTTCTTTTAATCACTATGCATCAGTTCACCAGCTCACCTGCTTGCTTTCCTCCATCCCTCCTTCCCTCTCTTTCTTGAGATGGGGTCTCATATAGCCTAGGCTGGCCTCAAACTTACTAGGTAGCTAAGGATGACCACGAACGTCTGATCTCCCTGCCTCTACATCCAGACTGCTGGGGTTACAAGTGTGCATCATGCCTGGCTTACAGAGTGCTGGGGGATGGGACCCAGAGTTTTGTGCAAGCTATGCAAGCACTCTACCTGCTGAGCCACACCCAACCCCCAGCTCCTTTTCCAGCCCACAAGTTCCCTTCATAATTGAGTCCCTCACAGTGCTATTATAGAGCCTTGGAAAGAAAGGAACCCCACGGACACTTGTCAAAGCCAAACAATGGGCAGCTCAAGTCTCAGTGTTCCCTTATCCCCACCTGCACTTGAAGTCACATGAGCCTGCAGCCAGCAAAACGTTGTTGGGATGCCAGTCCAAGCTGAGGACTGTGGAGCGAATTGGCTTCTTAATGTGCTTGCTCACCCACCTAAGAACAGAGAAAAACTAGTTTACATTGTCCTCACAAACAAAAGTGATAACATTTTCCAAGTCACCCAATAAACCCAATTCAAATCAAATAGCTAAGTTACACATACATTTATAAATATAGCTTAAATTCTGAAATCCACAAAAAATGTTAGCTACATTTAGTGAAATAAGTCATAAGTCCTGTAAGTCCAACTATTTTTAATGTTCTAATGATTTCTCTGATGTCCTTTGATGTATACCTGAGTCCTTTTTTATGGGCTACCTACAATACACAGCTTCTCCTGATGAAGGGTGGTCCACATGCTTGCTCTTTGTTAGACAAAGTTCAGATTGACCTTGAACTTGCTACATAGCTCAGACTGGTCTCAAATTCCTGAAGATAGGATTGTAAGTGTGTGCACCACACGTGGCCTGATGAAACGTCATAGAATACACAGCTTATTTTCAAAGACCATATCTGAAATGGCAGTAAGGTCTAATTTACCTACATAGGGGACAATCTCTCAAGGAACACAAACAGTAAACAGTTACTGTGGTTGAAGCTCAGCCAGGAGGAAATGTTTCCTGTATAATTAAATTTCCTATATTAAAAAAATTGGGGGCAGGAATGGGAAGGATGGAAATGAAGAAACTGAAGGAAGGGAGGAAGTAACAGAAGAAAGGAAGTGAAAAAGGAAGGGCAGGAGAAGAGAGGAAAAAGGAAGATGAAAAGAAAAGAGGTGGGAACTAAGTCATGTGCACAGGAAGAACAGCATTTATTCTGGGAGGAGGAATTCAAAGGGAGAAATCACTTTATGGCCAGAGAGGGCCACTGCAGCAAGGCATAGAGCCTTAACCAGTCCCAAGAGCACAGCCATCCAGGCACGGACCATACAGAGAGGAAAAAGAGGGCGCAACATTGCTCACCAGTCATTTTCAGACTCAAAGTAACAAACAGAGATGAGCCGGGCCCCACTCCCCACAGCAAACTTATTCTCCAGTGGGGACCACTTCACAAAAGTGGCTGCGCGGTTAATCCTCAGGATCACCAGGGTAGGCTTCCAGATGCCATCTTTCTGACTCCAGACGTAGGCATTTCGGTCTGCCCCACAGGTGACTATGCGGTCACTCTTAGGAGCCCAGTCAATACCTGCAAGTGAAGCACAGGTCACTTGCTGCACCTGGCCAATGACAAGGGACTGGACTATTGGCAGTGAGCACTGGATATGGGGTAACATTGGGCTTGTTGGTTTCCTCCCACGTCTCTCCCATCTATAGCTATCATCTCACAGAAAACCAAGGCTGTTTCCCTCCCAGGTGTCTGGGAGAACTCAGGATCCTTACAAAGCCAGCTAGAACAGACTGGGGATTTTGTGTTTCTTTTGGAACAGGGTGTCAAGAAGCCAAGACTAGCCTTGAACTCACTATGAAGCTGAGGATACTTTTAAACTCCTGACCCTTTTGCCGCTGCCTCTTAGAGTTGGACTATAGGTGCCACCATGCCTAGCCACTTCTTCTTTTTTTTTGGTTTTTCGAGACAGGGTTTCTCTGTGGCTTTGGAGCCTGAGCTGGAACTAGCTCTTGTAGACCAGGCTGGTCTCGAACTCACAAAGATCTGCCTACCTCTGCCTCCCGAGTGCTGGGATTAAAGGCGTGCGCCACCACTGCCTGGCACCACTTCTTTTTTTTTTTTTTTAAATCACTTTAGATTTCTATAATAAGCAGGGAGGGAACAAGAGGAGAGAAGGGAGGACAAACTGCTGTCAGGACATAAAATAAATTTTAAAAATTTAATTAATTAAAAACTGTGATAAAGCCGAGCGGTGGTGGTGCACGCCTTTAATCCCAGCACTCGGGAGGCAGAGGCAGGCGCATCTCTGTGAGTTCGAGACCAGCCTGATCTACAAGAACTAGTTCCAGGACTGACTCCAAAGCTGCAGAGAAATCCTGTCTCGAAAAACCAAAAAAAAAAAAAAACCTGTCTCAAAAAACAAAAACAAAACAAAACAAAAAGATTTTTATAATAAAATAGTTTTGGGTTTGCTTTGTTTTTGCATACGTCTTTGGGCATGTTCCATGTGGCTGTGGAGGCCTGAAGTAGTCATCTTGAACATTCTCCACCTTTATTTATTGAGGCAGGATCTCACTAAACTCATAGCTGGTCAGTTCCTGATGGTCTAACTACCTAGCTTGTGCTGGCAAGCCCGACTCTTTCCTTCAGAGCTAGAATTATGGGCAGCAGCCTGCCCAGCATTCTGTGGGTTCTGAGGACCTGAACTTTATCCACTGAGTTGTCTTCTTAGTCCATAAAAATGTTTTTAAGTAGCTGAGCATACAGGTATGGTGGCACAGGATTTTAATTCCAGCACACAGAAGGCAGAGACAGGCAGATTTCTTAAGAGTTCCTGGCCATCTAGGGCGTGTGACCCTGTAGGGGGCGGGAAGTGGTGATCAAGTTGTTAACACTGAGGAATAAACTGGAATAAACTCAGAGAACATGCCAGAATGCTGTCATATGCTACACTCTGTTCTATGAAGTACTTACAGGCTTTTCTAGAATGTCAGGTTCCCCCACCCCCACCATGAATATTTAAAGTCTGAAAGAACACTGTTTTTTTTCGTTTTTGATTTTTCAAGACAGGGTTTCTCTGTGTCTCTTTGTTGCCTGCCCTAGAACTAGCTCTTGTAGACCAGGCTGACCTCGAACTCACAGAGATCCTCTTGCCTCTGCCTCTCGAGTGCTGGTATTAAAGGCGTGCACCACCACTGCCCGGCTGAGAGAACACTGTTAACCCTGGAGTCTGTTAGAGGTATATTTATTTAGACTTTTCCAAGTTCTTCAGATCTAAAAGATGCTATCAGAAAATGGGTCCAAGTTCAAAGGACCTCAAAAGACATAGGGGGTTATGAATATTTCAAAATTTTTGAGAGGAAGGTAGAAAGGATCCTTTCATCTTTGTCTTTTCTCATTTAAAAATATTTCCTAATGCTAACATTCAAACCGAGTGTCCTTATTCGTAAGCATAAAGCCATTGGTAATGGAAGCTAAACAAGTCAAATCTACTAGAAACAACGTCATGGACAGTGCTGACTTGGATGACGCGTGAAGCTCCAATGTTCAGGAGCATCACATACTAATCACCCAGTAGAGCAGGAAACATGGTTAGGAAGCATGATGGGGATGCTGGACATGTATTTGTGCATGGAGGCCAGAGGTCAACTTTGGGTATCCTCCTCTATTGTTCTTCCTCTATTTTTTTGAAATAGGACCGCTCCCTGAACCTGAAGCTCACTGTTTCAGCTAGACTGCCAGCTGGCTGGGGATCTGCCTGTCTAGCCCACTTCCCACACCTGGCTTTTGAGGACTCAAACTCTCATATGTTTGTGCTTTTGTGGCAGGCACTTTTACCTACTGAGCCATCTGTCCAGCCCTAATGCTGAACAACTTCCAAGGATACAGAAGGTAAAAACATGCTAAGTTGTTTTTTTGTTGTTTGTTTTGCTGATCTGGTCAAGAATAACTTTAAGCTAATGAGCCCAGGCTGGCCTCAAACTTCCTTATATATCTAAGGATGACCTTGAGATCCTCATCTTCCTGCCTCCACCTTCCAAGTGCTACACCTCTCAGAAAGAAAGACAAATATAGAAGCAATCTATAGGCAATGAATGGTTCAGTGGTTGCAGGACAGTTTCAAGCTGCAGCACCGAAGACATGTCCTGAATGTATGAGCACACACATGTAGAACATGCCTGGATGATGTCAGAACAAGTCACAGATGGTCTTCTGGGAAAGCAGAAAAGACCACACACAAGAGAACTTCATCTCTTTCCTTATTCCTGTATCTCTTTTAAGTGTTCGGGTACAGAAGCAAAGACATTTCCTCATACAGGAGAATCTGTTAACCGTCGTGGAAGGTAATCTGACATGGGTGTTTGCTACATCACTCTTGCTTCAATTTTAACAACTTTGATTACATCTATTCAGAGTGCGCATATGGGCTTGTGCTGTCATGGTACACATGTGAAGTTCGGATGACAACTGGTGGGAGTTAGTGCTCTTCCTAGTGGGTACTCAGGATTGAACTTGTGGCAACAGATGCTTTTACTTTCCATGGCAGTTCACCAGCCTCACTCAGTATTTTGGAAAGCCGTTCTGGCTCCTAAAACAATACAGAGGAAGGTGTGTTCCACAGCAATGACAGTTAACCTCAACTTTCCTTGGTGCTCACACTTCATAGGGTCTAGCCCTGGCTTTCCTGGCTCATCCCATCTGCACAGCAGGTTCGGTGCTCTCCAAATACTACCAGAGAGCTATGTACCACCTGGGCTACAAGAAGCATATAATTAAGGTTACTATTTTTTCCCCTCAAATTTTCTATAAAGAACAACAGGACTCAGGAGGCAGAGGCAGGCCAATCTCTGTAGGTTCAAGACCAGCCTGTTCTATACAGTGAGTTCCAAGACAGTCAGAACTACATATAGAGAACCTGTCTAAAAAACCCTGAGAAAAAAAAGAAAAGGAGGGAGGGAACGAGAGAGGAAGGAAAAAGAAAAAGAAAAAGGAAGGAAAGGACAGAGAAAACTCAGTCACTCTGGGGCTTGAAATGCGAAGGCCCACTTAACTCGATGTGTCTTTACTTACACAGGAGAGGGCTTCGTTTGGAAACAGCACACTGAGTCAGCAGTTGCATTACCTGTGATGTGTCCATTATGTTCCTTCAGCTCATGAGCTTTCGTCCACTGGCTCCCATTCTTCTTGTAGATGTGCACTTCATGATTATTGGGGCTAAGGGCAATCTCTGCGGAAAAAAGTTAACACTTTGTTAACACTTTGCCATCTGTTGTTATTATCTGCAGCACTGGAGTTTGAATCCAGAGAATCAAAACTACAAGGACCTACTACTGAGCTAGGTTCCAGTCTCTTCTTTTTTTCATACACAAGAGTCTCACTCAGTAGTCCAGGCAAGATCTGAACTCCTGCATCAGCTTTTCAAGTGTTGGGATTTCAGGCCTGAGTTCCCACAACTAGCCAAAATGCACACAGAAGCAAAATGAGGGGCCAAATTTATAGCTCAGGTGGTATGTGCTTGCCATATAAGCGGGAGGACCTGAGTTTGTTCCTCAAAATCTATGTAAAATCTGGGTCTAGCAGCGTATGTCTACAACTTCAGCACTGCAGTGGGGTGATGAGACAGATAGGAGAACACCTGGAGCTCAGTGGCCATAGGCAGGCCAGCCTAGCCAAACTGAAGTGCTCCAAGTTCATTGATAGACCTGTCTCAAAAACAAAAAAAGGGTGGTAAGGCACACCACCTCTGGTATCCACACACCCCGACCCCCCACCACACAAAAGCAGCAGCAAATTGAAAGTACACTTACGGGTACGATCCCTGTTCCAGGCGTGACAGGTGATTGGCTCTAGCAGAAACTGATGCAGAGACATGATTCTTAAGTGTTTTCAAAAGTCAGAAAGCTGTATTAAGCAACAGGAAAGAAAATACTTAAAATGTCATGCTACAAGTGTTTAAGTTGTCAGAGGAACCCGAACTATTTGGGGCTAAATATAATATTGATCTCCCATTAGAGTCAATCTCAATACAAACATTAATTCCGTAACTAGAACCAGCTCCATAACCGCCAGTATAGAATTTATTCTCAAGGGTCATCAATGGACTCTCAAATTACAGGTTAAAGACTATAATAGAGTGGGTGGGATAATCAGTCTCAAACTCCACACAGCACTTACTAATTACAAGGGAAACATGCCTTCATAATAAAGAAATCTGGTAGTCGTTACCTTGACCAAGTGATCAAACCTGGAACTACCAATGGGAGCAGAGCAATCTAATTCGACAGTCCTTCTGGAATGTGACCAGCACATAACTTGAAAACAATGATTTTAATTTGTCATCCACACCCGGATACTTGTAAGAACAAAACAGATAATCAAGACGGAAAGGACTGGGGGTATGTGTAGCTCCATGGGATAATGCTTGCCTAGAATGTGGAAGGCTCTGGATTCAAACCCTACTGAAGAAGGAAGGAAGAAGAATGGGGGCTGAAGAGATGGCTCCGTGGTTAGGAATGCATATTGCTATTATGGAGGACCAGAGTCAAATCCCAGTACCCACAATGAATAGCTCACAACCACCTGCAACTCCAGCTTCAGGGGATCTGATACCCTGTTCTGACCTCCACAGGCACCTGCACTCACAAGGACAGATCCCCAGAGACAATACAAATAATTTTAAAATAAAAATAAATCTGACCAAGTGTGGTGGCACACACCCTTAGTCCAAGCACTCAGAAAGCAGGGCAAGAGGAACTCTGGAAGTTCAAGGCCAGCCTGATCTACATAGTGAGTTCCAGGATAATCTGGGCTACAGAGTAAGACTCTGCCATAAAAGAAAGTCAGTAAGTAAGTCAGTCGGTATAATAAAACGTTACAGGACCATCCTAGACAAACCTTGGAATACCATCAACCCAGCTATGAAACTATGAAGTAAATATGCCAAATATATTTACTCTAAATCCAATCGAGCTCTGGATCTCATTTTCAGTTTATAGGAGATAAAGGGGGAAAAGAGTCATTAAACAACACTGAGAAGCCGGGCGGTGGTGGCACACGCCTTTAATCCCAGCACTCGGGAGGCAGAGGCAGGCAGATCTCTGTGAGTTTGAGGCAAGCCTGGTCTACAAGAGCTAGTTCCACGACAGACTCCAAAGCTACAGAGAAACCCTGTTTTGAAAAAACAAAAAAACAAATAAAAACAAAAAAACCACCAAGAAATGAAGTCAAAACTGAAGGAGGTCTTTGTAGATGCTCAGTGGTTAAAGTGCTTGCTGTATAAGTCAGATGACCTGAGCTCTGATCCCCAAATGCTCAGGAAAGCTGGAAACAGAAGCTCATGTCTCTGTGGTCCCAGTGATCCTATAGGGAGATAGGAGGTGGAGGCAGGAGACTCTCCTGAAGGCCTCTGTCTCAAACAAGGTGGAAGGTGAGGACTGACACCCAAGGCTGCCCTTTGACTTCTGGCATGCCTTGGCACATCCCCAAGCATGCACACACACACAAACACATACTCACACACTCTGTGTCTGTCTCTCTCTCTCTAGATTAACATTCCCGGAGATGCAACTTGAGAACAACTTGCCTGGGTTATCTTAGAAGGCAACATGGCCAGGTATGGCAGCAAACAGTTGCAATTCCAGCACTTGAGAGGCAGAAAGAAGAGTTTGTACTAGCTTTCAAAAGAGCTATGAAAATCAAATTTCACAAAGACAGTTGATTATAATTGGTATGTTTAAAAATAACCATAAAAGACATGTGTTGAGTAACAAGTTTGAATTTGAACTCAATTATTATATAACAGCATGAAATTATTTTAATTTCCTAGCTATGATAATGGTACTGCCTTAGGTAAGAACAAGTCTTATCTGTTAGGAAATAAAGTCATCACTGTGTTTGTGATGAAACGGCCTTTATTCTTATTACATAGCCTTGGCTATCTTGGAACTCTATGTAGACCAGGCTGGACTCAAACTCATAGAGATCCTCCTGCCTCTGCCTCCTAAATGCTGTGATTAATGTCTTTTCATTTGAGATAGGGTTTTACTATGTAGCCCAGGCTGGCTTCCAATTAACAACCACCCTGCCTTAGCTTCCTAAATGCTGGAAGAATTGCAGGCATGTGCCATCATGTCCAGTGAGATAGGGATTCTGACACCAGCAGAAAATGAATGGAAGGGACACCAGAAGGTTGTGAGGCAAACAACAGGTAAACGTGTGATCAGCAAAAATGAGTGCCTGTGGCGCGGAAGACTCTGCTCAAGGAACCCAAAGGTCAGAACTAAAAAACATCTGCTATCTTCACCTGACACACTCTACTCAAGAATGAAGATATTTTGCTGGATGTGGTGGTGCACATCTGTAAAACCAACACTCTGGAGGTGGAAACAAAACAATCACGAATTCAATTAAGCTCTACAGCAACTACAAGGTTAGCCTAAGCTACATGAGACTGTCTCAAAAACACTAAAGGAAAAAGGAGAAAAGAGTGAAATACTTATTACATTTTTCCTTTCTCATGTTCTAGAAAGCAAACTGCAACTCATAGTCTTTAATTTGACTTTCATCTCAATAAATTAAGTTACTTTTTTTAAAAAGGGGTCTTTTACATTTTAAAATTATATGTACGTACGTGTGTGTGTGTGTCTGTGTGCCTGTCTGTCTGTCTGGGTTTATACACCCAAGCGCAGTAACTGTAGAAACCAGAAGAGAGGCCGAGCGGTGGTGGTGCACGCCTTTAATCCCAGCACTCGGGAGGCAGAGGCAGGCGGATCTTTGTGAGTTCGAGGCCAGCCTGGTCTACAAGAGCTAGTTCCAGGACAGGCTCCAAAGCTACAGAGAAACCCTGTCTCAAAAAAACCAAAAAAAAAAAGAAAGAAAGAAAAAATGAAACCAGAAGAGAAAGCAATTGTTTGTGTGTCCCAAGCAAACAAAAAACTTCTAGATGCACACCTCATTTGGTCTCTCCTTGTTTCTGATAGCTCATGTGCTTACTCTAATTTTGTCACATATTAAACTCAAAATACATCTTGTAGGGGTAGGAAAGAGAGAAAGTTCAGTGTTCAGGAGCACTCGCTGCTCCCTGGGTGGTGGTGCACACCTTTAATCCCAGCACTTGGGAGGCAGAGGCAGGAGGATCTCTGAGTTTGAGGCCAGCCTGGTCAACAATTTGCATTCCAGAGCAACCAAAGCGGGCACTCAGAGAAACCCTGCCACAAAAACAAAACAAGTGTGCACTTGCTGCTCTTCCAGAGGACAAAAGTTAAGTTTCCAGCATTCACGTCAGGCAGCTTACATCTGTTTAACTCCAGTTCTAAGGGATATGATACCTCTAGCCTCTACAAGTGTGTGTGTGCGCACACACACACTACATACACACACAAATAAAAATAAATCTTTTAAAAACAACTTGTTACAAATATTACTGATTGGGGCTGGAGAGATGGTTGAGGGGTCAAGAGTACTGGCTAATCTTCCAGAGGTCCTGAGTTCAATTCCCAACAACAACACTGGCTTACAAGCACCATCTCTAGTGGGATGTGACTCCCCTCTTCAGGCATAAAGGTGTACATGCAGATAGCACTCATGCATAAAATAAATAAATCTTTTTTTTAAAAGATTTATTTGCAGGGACACATGCAAGTAGAATGCTGTACATTCCTTCCAATGTATGCTTGCAGGCCAGAAGAGGGCACCAGATCTCATTATAGATGGCTGTGAGCCATCATGTGATTGCTGGGAATTGAACTCAGGACCTCTGGAAGAGCAGTCAGTGCTCTTAACCTCTGAGCCATATCTCCAGCCCCAATAAATAATTTTTTTTTCGAGACAGGCTTTCTCTGTAGCTTTAGAACCTGTCCTGGAACTACCTCTTGTAGACCAGGCTGACCTTGAACTAACAAAGATCCGCTTGCCTCTGCCTCCCGAGTGCTGGGATTAAAGGCATGCACCACCACGGCCCGGCCCAATAAATAAATCTTAAAAAAAAAATATTACTAACTGTAGCTGGCCAGAGGTAGCACATGCCTTTAATGCCAGCACTCAGGAGGCAGAGGCAGGATGATCTCTGTGAGTTCATGGACAGCCTTGTCTATAAAGCGAGTTTCGGCACAACCAAATATACACGGAGAAACCCTGTCTCGAAACACAAAAAAACCCCACAAATATTACTAACTGTAACAATTTAGCATAAAACCCAAATACGTTAAGCTCACTTGTTAACTGAACAAAGCTGGTTTGCAAGCTAATAACTTGGATATCTATGTGAATAGGGGCAGCTATTTCATGAATAGCTGAAACTACAAAAGTGCAGAAAAAGACTTTCTCATTCTTCTATTCAGTTTTCTTTTCTTTTTTTTTTTTTTTTTTTTTGGTTTTTCGAGACAGGGTTTCTCTGTGGCTTTGGAGCCTGTCCTGGAACTAGCTCTTGTAGACCAGGCTGGTCTCGAACTCACAGAGATCCGCCTGCCTCTGCCTCCCGAGTG
>JAQHUG010000097.1:225778-236137 GCA_028555095.1 Dicrostonyx torquatus
CACTGAGCCACACCCCAGCCCCTCACTGGGGATTCTAGATTCACTCACTCTATCATTGAACTGTATACTTTGGTTTTGAGTACTGCTTATCTTTGATTGTATTGAACAGTTCATTTATTTTATACTGTTGTTCAGAGAGAGGGTCTCTTGTGCAGTTCAGGCTAGCCTGGAAGTCAGGCTTTTCCTGCATCAGCCCCATTTTCTGCTCTTACAGTCAGAGGCACCATACTCAGACCACACAGTGCTGTTGAGTCTAAAGATGAAGCAACTGGACTAGGCCTTTTTAAAGGCGGCGTTCTGCCTAATGATCTTATGGTTCTGTGGCATCTTTGAAAGGAAAGAGACTTTGATTAAAGAGAAAACATAGACAGAGAAATGAAATCATTCTACCCTTGACTGTGAAGCAGCAGGTAGGTCATCCATCACACCATTGGAAGGAAGGGCTGGGGTTGGTGGGTGATGGACCCCAGGTGGTCTCCAGGCAGCCCTTACCCTATAGAAGTTGGTACACATCATGAAGAAAGGCCCCTCGCTTGTGCTGCTTGCTTCCATCTGAGGTGCCAAAGCATATGCATTCTCTAGTGTAAAAAAACTTTTCTGGCTGGGCGGTGGTGGCACACGCCTTTAATCCCAGCACTCGGGAGGCAGAGGCTGGCGGATCTCTGAGTTTGAGGCCAGCCTGGTCTACAGAGTGAGTTTCAGAGCAGCCAGGAATACATAGAGAAACCCTGTCTTAAAAATTAAAATAAATAAAAATGCTTATCTGGAGCCAGGAATGGTGATGTATGCCTATAATTCTAGCATGGGGGGCTGAGACAGGATGGTAGTAAACCCAAGGCCTGCTTAGTTGGGCTACAAAGCCCGACTGTCCCAAAATTCAAATCAACAACCAAAACAGCCTTTCTAGACACTAGGTATGCATTCGGTAGTGAACTGGCACTGAAGCCATAGCATTGGCAGATTCTGTCTAGCCAACAGAACAACTTTTCCCTCTGGGGCTGTGGCCTTCCTCTGCACAGCCGGCACTACTGGCTACACTGAGCCTCCTTGACACTCGGGTTGTTTTCTGCATAGTGCTTGCTGTCTGTCATTAGCTCTATGAAAATTTTGAACTCTATGGAAAAAACCCTCCATGAGGGCTTCGTTGCTGAAGACCCTGCAGGTCTCAAGTCTGAAGGGTCACCAGGTAGAAAAGGCACTCCCTCCATGCAGGGATAGAGGAGGCTCTATCCCTCCAGATCATTTTTCTTATTTTGATATGTGCCTCTGGTAAGATGGATAAGGAGAAAGCAGCCTTCTAGATCCTTCCATTGAGCAGAGAGAACTGAAAAAAGTGAAAAGCCAAACCTTTGAGCTTCCCCTCTCCTTCTTAACCTCTACCATCCCTCAGTGCCTGTTTTAGGTCCTTTGAGGAAGCTCACGGGTCCCATTTGATTTTGGGTTTTCCATCACTCTAAATAGACCGCCCGCCTCACTCTGGTGTGGAAGAGGAAGACAGAACACAGCAATCTGCTTCCAAACCTTCTGCTTGCTCAGAGTCTCTGCCCAGTTCATTTGTGAGTAATTGGCACCGTTTGGGCTGGTGATATGAAATCTCGGCCTCGGTGCCCAGTACAATCGCAGCTTTCCTGACAATGCTGCTGATGGCTGCTGCTTCCTGCAGTTAAACCCACAGGGGTTCTGTGAGCTCTGCTGGTAACAGGCGCATTGATGCTTACAGCCAAATTAAAATCTAGAGGAAGTTAGCACCTCCTTATAAGGTAGATGGACTGACGCTAGCTTCCCATTCATTATCCAGAGAGAACCCTGGTCCTGTCTACACCTGATTTTCTTCTTTCCCAATGACTATGTTTGTCATGAGGAAAAAAGCCCCTAGTCTACAGGTGTTCAGATGCCCCTTTATTGATCTGACAGATACAAACAATCAGAAGGGCATACTGAGTTGGCAGTAATTAATAGGCTCGTGTGTTCTTCTTTGCCCATTTCTCTCTGTCTCTCTGTCTCTGTCTCTGTCTCTGTCTCTGTCTCTCTCTCTCTCTCTCTGTGTAGGCCTGAGGTTGATGTCAGGAATTACTCTCAATCAGTCTTCCACCTCACTGAGGCAGAGTCTCTTTGTTAAATCCAGAACTCAAGGCTATACCCAGCTTGCTCTGGGGGAATCCCCTGTCTCCACCTGCCCAAGATAATAGCAGGCTGCATATATGCCCACCTGGTATATACGTGGGTTCTGGGATCCAAACTTAGATCCTGACGCTTGCTTGCATGGTGCCCAAGTTAGTTTTACCTTGAGCTTGTCATAGTCTAGAGTCATCTGAGACATGAGTCAATTGAGGGATTACCCAGATCAGGCTAGTCCATGGACATATCTTTGAGGGACTGTCTTGATTGTTAGTTGATATAGGAGCGCCCAGGCCACAGTGGGTGGAACCATTCCCTGGGCAGATGGTCTTGGACAGTATAAGGAAGCTAGCAGAGCATAAGCCAGAGCAAATGACTGAGTGCCAGTCCTCTGTTTCTTCTGCTGTATTTCATTGGCTGTGAGTCAGTTCCCTGGTTGGGGGTTGCACTGTGTGGGATAGTAGCCAG
Source organism: Dicrostonyx torquatus (assembly GCA_028555095.1). Lineage (NCBI taxonomy): Eukaryota > Metazoa > Chordata > Mammalia > Rodentia > Cricetidae > Dicrostonyx > Dicrostonyx torquatus. The sequence goes on from JAQHUG010000097.1 coordinate 228,365, forward strand.
TCTCGTCTTTATGCTCCTGCCCGAGGGTCCTGCCCTGACTGCCGTGGATGATGGATTGTGACCTGAAAGTATAAGATGAAATAAACCCTTTCCCCTCCTCAGTCATTTTGGTCAGGGTGTTTGTCAGAGCCACAAAATGGAACTACATGTGACAAGAACTTTAACCACTGAGCCATTCCTTCAGCACAAGGTGTGTGTGTGTGTGTGATCTGTTCAAGCCAGCAGCAACGCTCAGTCATCCAGAGGAGGACTATACACCCTGGTGTTGCTCTAGCGGGTCTGATGGCACTAACTCCTGGTTGCGCCCTAACAGGCATCCTTGGTCACATGACTTTGGAATTCTCCAAAGGAAAAGGGATGAAATGTGTCCCATGGTTCATTTCAATTACCAGAGTACCTTGATACATTGTGGTTGTGCCAGTTAGAGAAGGGAGCCAGTGATGGGGCAAGAGGATGGATGACAGCGTGCAGGTAGCTACAGAAGTCACCAAAGCTGGCACTTACAGTACCTGTGTAGTGGATGAGTTTGAAGTAGGTCGTAGGTCCCTTCCCCTTTGCCTACCTTAGGCTTGAGGAAGGTGCTGGATTTCCAAGTGGTGGTCATACACCGCTGCCTTGAATGTGGCTGTATGGCTTTGGGGAAGAGACATGATTCTTCTAAGATGGAGAAGATGCTACTGAGGTTGTAAGGAAGAAGACAGAATGGAGTTAGAGGAGGCTGCAGGACCCCCAAAAGTTACCTCTGTGGCCAGCAATAGAGATGCGGAGACACCCACAGGTGTGGAAGAATAGCTCATGGCACTCCTAGGCTTTTTCTTTTCTTTTTTGTTTCTTCCTTCAGTTCCTTCTCTCTCTCTTTCTTTCCTTACTTCCTTCTTTTCCTTTCTTTCTTTGAGACAGGGTCTCTCTTACATTGCCTTGGCTATCCTGGAACTCACTCGTAGACCAGGCTGCCAGACTGACCTCATACTCATAGAGATCTGCCTGCCTGCCTCTGCTTCCCTAGTGCTGGGTTTAAAGGCGTGTGCTACCGCTGCCACCATTCAGGCCAGGCTTTGTTTGTAAATTCCATGGCCACTTAGACACGAAAGAGGCTGCACCCTCAAGCCCAGCAGAAGGTAAGGGGAGGTCTGGAGGAGCCACACACCCAGCTTCTTTATGTGGGCTCTGAAGGTCAAATTCAGGTCCGCATGTTTGCTTGGCAAGCATTGTACTGATTAAGCCAGCTCTCCAACCCCCGAAGATACCACTCATATGAAAGGTCTTCAATCAGACCACCACAGACAGCCTGTGAAGTAGAGCCTGCCCCTCCAGCGGCAGCTACTTCTTTCTCAGATCCTTCCTTAGCCAAGTGAAGACACAGCTGGTTCCCAGAACACCTGCCAGCTCACCTGGTTGAAACAAGGCTGGAGAGAGTGACTCAGTGGCCACAGTTTCAACATGAAAAACTGTGTGTCACATTCTCAGCTCATTCATGGGTTTTCTCTAGTTTCTTTTCTTTTTCTACCTAACATTCCCATTTAATGACTCATTTAAAAACTCACTATGTTGCTGGGCAGTGGTGGTGCGTGCCTTTTAGTACCAGCACTCAGGAGGTAAAGACAGGCAGATTTCTGCATTGCAGAGCAGCCTAGTCTACAGAGCCAGTTTCAGGACAGCCAGGAATACACAGAGAAACACTGTTTTGAAAAACTGAAAAAAGAAAAAGAAAGAATGAAAACTCACCTTATCACCATTATTTGAAAGAAAAGCTGCAGGTGTCCATTCCCATTTGCATCAAAGTGAAGACTTTTAAAGGTTTTATTACTTCTTTTTCCTTTATTTTTTTTAGATTTATTTATTTTTATTATATATAGTATTCTGCCTGCATGTGTGCCTGCAAGCCAGAAGAGGGCACCAGATCTCATTCCAGATGGTTGTGAGCCACCATGTGGTTGCTGGGAATTGAACTTAGGACCTCTGGAAGAGCAGCCAGTGCTTTTAACTGCTGAGCCATCTCTCTAGCCTCTACTTTTTTTTTTTCAAGGCAGGGTTTCTCTGTGTAACAGTCTTGGCTGTCCTGAAACTCCCTCTGTAGACCAGGCTAGCCTCAAATTCACAGAGATCCACCTGCCTCTGCCTCCCTTTGGAGTGCTGGGATTAAAGGAGTGCACCACCAACACCTGGCTCGGCAAGCACCCTTAACTGCTGAAACAGCTTAGCTAAACTGGCAATCTTCAACTAGAGACCCTTCTCAAAAAACTGGGTAAATATTGAGTAGTCAATCCTAGAAACATCTCCCCAGCTCCAAAATGGGAGGTTTCTAAGCTGTATTGGGGGAAAAAAGACAGAGCTGGAGATGTGGCTCAGTTGGTAGAGTGTTCGCCTGGCATGCATTAAGCCCTGGGTTCCTTCCCCAGTACAACATAAACTTGGTGCACACAATTATAATCTTCCCACATGAGAGGAAGAGGCAGGAGGAGCAAGGTCATGTTTGGCTACATTTTGAGTTTGAGACTAGTCTGGGATATGTGAGAGCATGTCTCAAAAACAAAAGAGTGGCTCCAATACAGGTGCCCATGAGTAGGAGACTGAGCCTACACAGTGCCTCTCACTAGAAAAACATCCATGAAATCTCTCGATGAATTCTTCCCATGAGAAATCTCTCTGCTATAATAAAAGGGAAGTGTGTGTAGGGGGAGATATGTAATAACATTATATGTGCCACATGTAGTGGGGGCATAATTTTAATCTTAGCACTTGGAAGGCTGAGATTGGAGGGCTATTAATTCCAAGCCAGTCTTGGCTACATAATGAGAACCAGTCTCATTATGTATATCAGTGGTTAGTGCTCACCAAGCATGAATTCAGCTTTGAGATTGATCCCCCACTATCACATAAACTGGTCGTATTGCTATTCTTCACACTCAGAAAATAGGATGAGAGTCAAGTTCCAGGTCACCCTCAGCAGAAAGAAAGAGGAAGGAAGGACGGCCAGGAGAAAGAAAGGAAACAGACTTATCTTTTGTTTTAAAAAAGAGGGAGGATCAGGGCTGGAGAAATGGCTCAGCAATTAAGAGCACATGCTGCTCTTGCAAAGGGCCTAAGTGCCTTTCCTGTCACCCACATAGGGTGCTCACGACCACCTGCAATTTCAGCTCAAGGAGATTTGAAGCCCTCTTCTGACTTCCTTGGGCATACACACATGTGGCACACACTCACACATATACATATATCTTAGTCAGGGTTTCTATTGTTGTGAAGATACTCCATGACCACAGTAACTCTTATAAAGAAAAACATTTAATTGTGTGGCTCAGTTCAGAGGTTCAGTCCATTGTCGTCATGGTTCAACATGGTGGTGCCCAATCAGACATAGTGCTAGAGAGGTAGCTGAGAGTTCTACATCTTGTGCAGCAACAGGAAGTGAACTGTCTTACTGGGTGTAGCTTGAGCATAGAAGACCTCAAAGCCCACCCCCACAGTGACACACTTCCTTCAACAAGACCACATATACTCCACCTACCCCAACAAGGCCACACCTTCCATTAGCTCCACTCCCTTTGGGGGACATTTTCTTTCAAACCACCACAACATACTAACAAAAATAATTTTGAAAATATTTAAAAATAGGGAGAATAGGCTAGATGTGGCCATGCATGCTTTTACTCCCAGCACTAGGTAGGCAGAGGCAGGTGAATTATCTGGGGGCTGGGAGTTGAGCACTGAACAGACTGGGATAATTCCAGCTGTGGATATGTCCACACAGTGACTGAGTTATATGGTATAATAACTAACTCATAATAAAATGGAGCAAAGAAATAAGGGCATAGTGGCACATATTTTTAATCCCAGTACTTGGGAAGCAGAGGCAGGTGGATTTGAGACCAGCCTGGTCTACATGGTTAGTTTCAGGGCAGCCAGTACTATATAGTGGGACCCTACCTCAAAAAAAAAAAAAGCCAAAGGAGAAGGAGGAGGAGAAAAGAGAAGTCTTCTTTTGCCGGCTAATCTCAGATCTACAGTTATTCCTAAAGGATACCCATGCTTCTCTTGCAGAGAAGTCAGTGGTATTCTGAGTTAGCTCAGTCAGTGATAGCCCAGTCAAAGGAACTAGCTAAGACCAGCTTACCATCTTCATCTCTTCCTACCAGACCTGTGCAGGCCTGTTCTTCATGGAGCCCCTTCAGGTGGCTGCCTATCTATGGGGCCTGGGTGTCTAATATAAACAAGGGCAACAAGCACAGAGAGATGCCGCCCCACCTCTCCTCTTCATCTCCTGCAACACCTATCATGACAAGCTCTGGGGTGCATGCTGGTGGGTCTTCGGGGGCTGAACTGCATCTCCAGGCCATGATCTTTACTCTTTATGTTGCTTTGTAAGTAAGTAACTGTGAAATTCTTGGCCCTTTCTGCAAGAGTGTACCTGGCAGTGGGTGCATGGCCACAGGTGCCTACAGCTCTGGGTTTGAGCTTCCGAGTGCAGTCAAGGATGTTTCTGAAGCCGAGAGGGATTTGCAGAAGGGCTGACTGCTTGGGTAGGGGACTATCAAATGCTTAATTTCTAAATGTTTCCTAATTACATCTTCCTGTGGCTGTTTTCTTTCCCACAGATCGTGAAAATCAGTCTATGCTAATCACGTAAGTGTCTCTTCCGTCTCTCAGTCTATATACATATAATTAGGCCCGTGCCTTACACATATAATTAAGCCTTCTTGGAATTAATCCGGGGACTTTGAGCAGAAGTCTGCAGGCTGCAAGCGGGCTCAACAGGGCGAGGGAGGCTGCACCTGCTAAGGGCATAGGGTGGCTAGGGAAGCCTGGTGTCTCCTCACCTGTTTATCTGTCTGGTCTGAGGGAATGAGACACATGTAGAAAGGTGTCCGTTCTACGGCTTCCCCTCTCTGTGGACGGATTCCCTGTGACCCCTCCACTTGCCACCTTCTGTTTTCCACCTACAGTGGGTGGAGACTCCGGTGCTGCTGACTGAGAACACAGAGAGAGCCATAGCTTACCAATGTTAGAGGAACTGGAAAACAAGCCCCACCCCCAAGAAGGTCTAACTCCCTCTTCAGATTTAGTGGTCCATGTAGCAACGCTGGTTCTTGGCTGCTCTGTGGGTTAGTGCTATGAAATAAGAATACGGATTAGGGAGAAGCAGTTGAGGGTGGGTGCCATACAGGGAAGGGTGGCTATAGACCCTGGTTCCTGTGCCAGAAGGACAGAGGCTGAGCCCCTGGGAGCAGGGACTTCTTGTTAAACTATTTCTTGACCAAGGCCCTGGTCACTCCTGGAACACAGGATTCTTTGCTAGGTCATTATAAAAGGCTATCAGAGGGGCCAGTGGGAGTGGAGTGGCTCAGGGAGTAAGGGTGCTTGCCACTAAACCTAATGACCTAAGTTCGATCCCTTGGACCTACGCAGTGGAAGGAGAGAACCAACTCCATTGTTAAAGGTGGATCATGGTATATGTGCTCTCCCCCATAAATGAACAAACAAACAATTAAATAATAGAGCTGGCCATGGTGGTGCATACCTATAATTCCCTCATGAGGGAAGCTGAGGCAGGGGGGTTATCAGATCAAAATCAGCCTGAACTACATCAGATTGTCTCACAAAACCACACCAGCTAGATGTCTGTTATCACAGCACTCTGGAGAAAGAAGCAGGAGGATTCTCATTCTTTAATTTTTTTTAATTTTTGGAGTTTTTCAAGTCATGATTTCTCTATGCAGCCCTGGCTGTCCTGAAACTTGCTATGTAGACCAGGCTGGCCTCAAACTTACACATTCGCCTGTCTCTGCCTCCCAAGTGTTGTGGGGTAGAGATAAGAGGATCATGAGTTTGGGACTGGGCAGGGAAACAGTGAGTTTAAGGCCAGTCTGGGTTATGTAGCAAGACTGTCTAAAACACAACAAAACACTGTATCTGGCATACGCACCAGGCCACCTCTGCATCACTGACCCATTTGTCCTTGGCATGCATCATTTTGCAGTGGAGAGTCAATTCTTGATTAATTTCAAAAGTTAAAGAAACCTGGGCCAGGGAGATGGCTCAGCACAAAATAAATGCGATGAAAATATTTTTTTAAAAAGGCCACAGGCTTGATGTGCTGGTGCACACCTTAAACCCCAACACTTTGGAGGCAGAGGCAAGTGCACATCTGTGTGTTCAAGGTCAGCCTGGTCTACAGAGTGAGACCCTGAATAAGCCAAAGACCTTGTGTGATCAGAGAGCTTGTTTGTGTGAGCTGTGTTCTTTCCTGTCTCTGCCTTCAAGGAACATGACCTCAGAAATATGAAGCCATAGCTGCATTAAAGTGGGTTTGAACATAGGGCGTGAGCCCAATTCTTACCAGAAACACGTTTCAGAAGGACAAAGCATGGTAGTGTGGCAAGAAATGACTGAGCTACAGGAGTGGTACCCTAGAGACAGGGGTCTAAAGAAAATTTAAGGGCAACACTCAAGTTCTTTGAGTGGTCCCCAGTGAAGGAGCCAGCCAATCAGGTTTGGGACAGAAAAGGCTGAGTCTGTGGGGCTGACTCACGTGGCTCCTGAGATGAAAGAGTCCTCCCATAAGATAGAGTCCCCCACTGTTCTGTTGGAAGATCCCAGGGAAGTGTTTGTGTGCGGGCGACTCCCAGACCCGAAAGCTGCTAGAAAAGACTATAAAAATCCCAGCTGGGTTTACTAAGGGTGTGGTGATTTACCACAGCTGGCAGGATTTCAAAATATCTGTCTATTGTGCTCATAAATTATTAAAGCACCCCAGAAATCCCAGAGTGCATTGCATCTGAAGTTCTAGTATGCAGCCCAAACATACAAGAGCAGCCTTGGTTCTAAGCTGTTCTTTCTTCACAGTTGGCTGAGAGACCCCTGAGCAAGTCCCTTCTTCCTGTGTTTCTTTCCCACTGAGCCACAACCTCAGCCCCTCACTGGGAGATTCTAGGCCATGTGTGTGGAAGTTAGGGAACATTGGCTGTCCTTATCTTTTACTCTCTGCCTTATTTCCTTGACTCAGGGTCTCCTGCTGAACCTGGAGCTAAGCTGGTGGCCAGCAAGTCCCACTGATCCCTCCTGTCTCCACTACTCATGACACCAGCATTATAGGCCCATGCAACCATATATAAGTGGTGAGATCTGAACCTAGGCCCTCAAGCCTGTGCAATAAACCTCTTACCTGCTCCCTCTTTTTTAATTTTTCATTTTCAGACAGTATCTTGCTAAGTTACTCAGTGGTCTTTGAACTCATGACACTTCTGCCTTCTTTCTGGGATTAGATGGCAGCACTCATTTAATCCCAGTACTCAACTGAGGCAGGAAGATTGTAGATTTAAGACCTGCCTAGGCAAGTTAGTGAGATGTGACTCAATGATAGAACACCTGCCTAGAGTCCCCCAGTGAGGGGCTGGGGTGTGGCTCAGTGGTAGAGCCCCTGCCTAGAATCCCCCAGTGAGGGACTGGGGTGTGGCTCAGTGGTAGAGCCCCTGTCTAGAATCCCCCAGTGAGGGGCTGGGGTGTGGCTCAGGGGTAGAGCACATGCCTAGAATCCCCCAGAGAGGGGCTGGAGTGTGGCTCAGTGGTAGAGCCCCTGCCTAGAATCCCTCAGTGAGGGGCTAGGGTGTGGCTCAGTGATAGATCACCTGCCTAGAATCCCCCAGTGAGGGGCTAGGGTGTGGCTCAGTGGTAGAGCACCTGTCTAGATCCCCCAGTGAGGGGTTGGGGTGTGACTTGGTGGTTGAGCACCTGCGTAGAATCCCCTAGTGAGGGGTTGGGGTGTGGCTCAGTGGTAGA
>JAQHUG010000097.1:284927-295739 GCA_028555095.1 Dicrostonyx torquatus
TTTTTTGGTTTAACTTGCTCTCATTTTTCCACAGGCCCTAAGATATACCATTAAGTTATTTATTGATATCTCTCTAGTGTTAGAGTGTAGGCACTTGGGACTGTAAATGTCTTTCTCAGGGCTGTTTTCATTGTGTCCATAGGCGGGCAGTATGTTGTGTCTTTATTTTCATTCAACTCTAGGAAATTTTCATCTTCCTTCTTGACTTTTGTATTTATTATTAACTTTTATTTTGTGCACATTGGTGTTTGCTTGCCTTAGTGTCTGTGAGGGTGTCAGATCCCCCGGAACTAGAGTTATGGATAGTTGTGAACTGCTATGTGGGTGCTGGGAATGAAACTCAGGCCCTCTGAGTTGTTCCTAGTACCCATGTGGTCTCAGGTATAGTGGGAGTCTTCTGCTGGAGATGTGGGCTGGGATCTTTATTATTTATTTACTTTGTGTGTATGATATGCAAAGTCTATGTGGTGTGTGTGGTGCATGCACATGAATGCCCAGATGTGTGCACCCTGTGTGTGTATCCCTGCGTGTGTGCACCCTTGCATGTGTGTGCATGAAGAGCTCAGAGCAGGGCATCGGATGTTAGCCATCCTACTTTGAGACAACAATTCTCAGTGAGTCAGAACTTTCCATTTCAGCTAGCCTGGCTGGCCGATGAATTCTCGGCACTGCCTTTCTTTGTCCCACAGTGCTGGGGTTTTAGGCATCAACAGCACAATGGCCTTTTCATGTGGGTATTGGGGATGAGAACTTATATCTTCATGCTTACAAAGCAAGCCCTCTTTCCCCCTTAAGCCATCTCCAAGTCCCTTCTCTGCAGCGTTTTTAAATGAGTGGCAGGGCTTGTGGAGACAACTACCACCTGAACATCTAAGCACCAGCCCTGACAGTCTACAATCGTGTTCTTTAAAAATACTTTAAAAAGGGAACCGGAAGGTGGTGGTGCATGCCTTTAATCCCAACCCTTGGAAGGAGGAGGCAGGCAGATCTCTGAGTTTGAGGCTAGCCCCATCTATAGAGTGAATTCCAGGAAGCCCAGGGCTACACAGAGAAACCCTGTCTTGAAGAAAAGGGGGAGTCTGGAGGAGAGCAGCAAGATAGTTTAGTCAGCCTGAAGATCTGCGTTCCACCCTCCTAACCCACAAGAGGGAAAAGTTGTCTTCTGTTCCCTGCCCCTTCTTCCTCTGGAACTTCCAGGGTGGGCATTCCAGAAGTTGCCTTTCTAGTTTTCCTATTTGCTGTTATTGTCTTTTCTGCACTGGACTGTTTCTCCCCTTTCCCTTATCACTCCTCCCAGAAGGCTTTTCTTTTCCGCAGCCACTTAATTTGAGGAATTTGTTTATATAAGCTTCCTCTCTCATTAATCCAAGATGCTATCTGCACAGCCATGACATCAACCTCCTCTTCTGAAGGAAAGGTTTGTGTTCGTTTTAATTTTGATGTGTTCAAGTCCAAGGGAGGGTTCTGTGAAAGATTCGTTGGTCTTGCCTTCTCTGCTCGTGTTAGAAAGGTCCTCAGGGTGTTGGGGTATGGCTCAGTGGTAGAGCACTGGACTAGAATCCTTACTTCCGTGAGGGGTTCGGGTTGTGGTTCAGAGGCTAGCATCCTCCAGTCAGGGGCTGGAGTCTTGATTCAACAGTAGCAGACCTGCATGGAGTTCCCCCGTAAGGGGCTGTGGCTCAGTGATAAGCACATCTCTGGGAGTTCACATCCCCATCAAAGCACTATTCAAGAAAAAGATAAATAATAAAAAGCCTTCATACTGATTGGAGATGTGGGAAGGATTGCTGTAGGGTGACAGGGGACTCCTGGGCCCTTCGAGCGGATGATTCCAACTATTCAAACTGGAGATATGGCCTGGAGATATAGTTCAGTGGCACAGTGTGCTTAGCATGTGCTGTACAGGGAGATGGATCTTTTAAATGTTGGCAAATATTGATAGATTTCTCTCTTTCAGTTCTCCCATTCTTGGGGCTGTGCAGTTTCCAGGTCAAGTTGTTTGTTTCAAGGAACATTTTCTTTGTCAGTGTCCGAGCTGTGGAGATCAAGCCTAGTCAACCCACAACACACCCTCCTAGGGAGTCCATGGGCCGTGCATATAATACCGTGGATTTTCAGGCTGGGGGTGGCGGTACCTCAAGACTTGGGAGCATAGAGAGGATGGTGGTGAATTCTAGGCCAGACTGGGATCCACAGAGAAACCCCACCTCAAGATATAATAAAACTTATAGAAAAGACTTGACTGCTCAAGAGACTGAGGTTATGGACCGGTGAGATGGCCCAGTGGGTCAAAACACTGGTGGCCAAGCTGGACAAACTGATTTGATACCCAGGACCTACACGGCAGAAGGAGAGAATCTGCTCCTCTAAGTTATTGTCTGACCTCCGTGTGCACACTGTGGCGTGCGTGTGACACACAATCAGTGCGATGCAGTTTAACAGGCTGAGGCAGGAGCAATGCCTGAGCCCAGGAATTTAAGGCTAACCTGGGCAACATAGCAAGCCCACTTTCAAAAAGTTTAAATTATGTATAGCATATTTATAGCATATTAATATGTGGTATGCATAAATATTTATGCATAGTTACATGTCATATATAATAGGAATGTTCTAAATGGAAGGAAATGAGTCTACTAGTCCAAAACTACTGTGAGAGTTTGAAAAAAAAATTCCCCAAAGGAAGAGGCACTATTAGAAGATGTGGCCTTGTTGGAGTAGGTGTGGTCTTGTTGGAGGAAGTGTGTCACTTTTGGGGGTGAGCTTTGAGGTCTTTTATGTGTTCAAGATAGCACTTGGTGTCTCAATCCATTTCCTGTTGCCTTCTGACCAAGATGTGGCCAGCACCATGTCTGCCTGCATGCCACCATGTCCTGCCATGGACTAAGCCTCTGAAAATGTAAGCCACCCCAGTGAAATGCTTTTGCTTTATAAGAGTTGCTGTGGGCATGGTGTCTCTTCACAGCAACAGAAACCCTTACGAAGATAACTACTCTATTTACATCTTCATTGTCCTTCTGCCCTGGTCTAGCTACATGTGTATTTTACAGATGATGATCTACCAAAGCCCAAGAGGTGACAGTCATATATTTTCAATCAGATTAGCATCAGATTCTTTTCAAGTTTTTAAACATCTCAGTCCAGGCCGGATGGTAGTGCTGCACACTTTTAATCCCAGCACTCGGGAGGCAAAGGGAGGTGGATATCTGGGTTTGAGGCCAGCCTGATCTACATAGTGAGTTCCACAATAGAGAAAAAAAAATGCTGACTAGGCAAGACTTTAATCCCAGCACTTTGGGAAGCAGACACAGGCAGATCTCTGTGTGTTCTAGGCCAGCTAGGGCCATATTATATCATGAGACTCTGTCTCAAAAACAACAAAACCATCTATAAAAACCTGGCATGGTTCTCCACGCCTTTAATTCCAGTGTTCAAAGTGTAAAGACAGGAGGATCAGAAGTCCAGGACTGGGCTGCAGATGCCACTCTGTTGGTAGAGTACCTTGCTTAGCATGCATGAAGCTCTGGGTTCTATTGCCTGCACCCTATAAACCAGGAGTTTGAGTGCCATAGAATCCCAGTACTCAAAAGGTGGGGGCAGGAGGATCAGAGGTTCAAAGTCATCCTTGGGCACATAATTGGAGGCCAGCCTGGGCTATATGAGAATCTACCTGAAAACAAATACTAGAGATCTTGCTGAGATTGTTCCCTCCGCCCAAATGGTCTAGCACAGGTTTCCTCCTTCTCTCATCTGTCACTCCGTGCTTAGATTACAAGACAAAGACGCATTTGTGGGTGAGAGTTACAGATGTGAACTGGTCTAGCAGGGTTCTTTGAAGCGGTGCTGTTTGCCCTTCCTACGTGGTCCGGGTGCACGGGGGTGGGGGTGTTAGTCACCATCTGGCTGAGCGCCTGTGCACTTGGACTCAACCCACTGGGGTGACTGGCAGGTTAACAAAGACAGGAAGGAAGAGGGATTGGCAGTGGCTTGGCTTACAGTGTGAAAACTAAACTGGGACAGCTCTGACCTTGCCTTTGCCCCCACATTTGTCATAGCACAGGGAAGAAATGTCATTCTCATGGCTAGCCATGCACAATTCAAAACTTAACTATCGTTTGTTTTCTTCTGAAATGCGGCATGGCTGTGCTGTGTGATAACAGCCGGCTCTGTGCGGTAGTAGGTAATATTCTAGGCATTGTAGGGGAAGCAACCTGACTTGAAGCCCCGGGTTTCCATTCTGGCTCTTCTCTCCAAGTAGCTCAAATCCAGCGAAACTCTTTGGATTCCTGTATCCATTGATTACTTCACTGGTTACTTCTTTCTGCCCTTCCATTTGGGTTTCTGATTTTCATTTGTAGAGTAATAGGCTCAAATGTTAAGCTCAAAGTATTTATTCTCCTAAGGAGACTGAGGCAGAAGGCTATCCCATTTGTACTTAGGCTGAAGTACACTGTGAGCGCCATCTCTAATCAACTAAAACTTAAGAAGAAAATAACTCAAGACACTGGAGTCTGAATGGAAAGGTTGGTGGATTACAGCTATAATCCCAGCCCTTGGGAGCTGGATAAAGGAGGATTAGAACGAGTTCATCCATAGTTTCGGAGACAAAGTGAATCTGAGGCACTGTCTCAAATAAGAAGTGTATCCTTAGCGTTGCTACAGTACAGAATTCTCAAAGCTGGATAACTTTATAAAGAAAAGAGATTTGTTTAGCCTACAAGTCTGAAGATGCATGGGCCCATACCTGATGAATGCCTTCTTGCTGGTTAAGTCCCAAAGTGACAGAGGGTGTCACATAGCAAGAGACATCTGCATTAGACTCAGGCTCCTTATAGAGCCACCAGGATTCAACCACGGGTGCTCCACCTGGATGATCTAATTTCACCTTAGTCACTCTCCCTCAAGTGCTGTCTCTTCCCATTTGGTTGGTTTAACTTTCCATCCTCTGAATACTTTATAATGGGTAGCAAATTTCAACACAGGAACCCTTGGCAGACACACCCAGCCCACAGCCCCTAACTGCCTTCCCTACATCTTGTAATGACCGGGGCTGGGGATGTGGCTCACTTGGTAGAGTGCTTGCTTTGCATGCATGAAGCCCTTGATTTGACCCCCAGCACCATATAAACCAGGTGTGCTGGTGCCTGATTGAAATCCAAGCTCTCAGGAGGAGGAACTTCGAGGATCAGGAGTTCAAGGTCATCCTCAGCTACCCAGGAAGTTTCAGGCTGCCTAAAATAGAGACTCTGGCTTAAAAATCCAAAACCAGGGGGCGGGGGAGATGAATAAGTGGCTAAAGTGTTTTCCAGGCAAGTCTGAGAACCAAGTTCAGATCCTTAGAGACCCACGTAAATGTCTGTTGGGTGTGGAGGCCCAGCTGAGTGCCAGGCTTGGAAAGATGAGACAGGAGATCCTAGTGAGACTAGCTGTAGCAACAAGCTCTGGGTTTGATTGAGAGAACCTGCCTCAACGAATAAAGTAGAAAAGCTATTGACAATGACTCCAGGCATCAACATTGGGCCTCACATGAATGTGCACATGTGCACCCATGCACCTGCATGTGTTCCCACATCCATGCAAACATACATACACAAGAAGAAAGAAAAAAAACACAAACCATCTCACATTAAACCAAATTCTAGCACTAAGGGCTGGGGAATGGAGGCAGGGGTGAGATGTTTGTCTATGATGCATCATGCCCTGGGTTATACCCCCAAAACAATCAAGAAAAAGAACCCTTAAAACAAAAAGTGAAGTCAGGTGTACTGGCTACCCGTCTGTAATCTCAGCTAGTGATGTGGAGACAGGTGGATTCCTGGGACTTGCTTATCAGTCTAGTTGTATAGGCTACATGAGGCCCTGTCTCAGTCAATAAATTTCACTTCTTTCTTTGTTTCTTCCTTCCTTCCTTTTTTTTTTATTTTTGGTTTTTGGTTTTTTTGAGATGGGGTTTCTCTGTAGCTTTGGAGCCTGTTCTAGAACTAGTCTTGTAGACCAGGCTAGCCTTAAACTCACAGAGATCCACCTGCCTCTGCCACCTGAGTGCTGGGATTAAAGGCGTGTGCCACCACTGCTCGGCAAGATTTCACTTCCTAAAAGCCCCACCAACCAGTGGCGATGGTACACACCTTTAACCTCAGCACTCAGGAGGCAGAGGTAGATGGATCTCTGTGAGTTCAAGACCAGCCTGCTTTACAGAAGGAGTTCCAAGCAGGCACCAAAACCACAAAGAAACCGTGTCTCAAAGAAAACAAAAACAAAAACAAAACAAAAAAAAGCTGGGTGGTGGTGGCACACGCCTTTAATTCCAGCACTCGGGAGGCAGAGGCAGGCGGATCTCTGTGAGTTCGAGACCAGCCTAGTCTACAAGAGCTAGATCCAGCACAGGCTCCAAAGCCACAGAGAAACCCTGTCTCGAAAAACCAAAAACAAAACAAAAAACAAAACAAAACAAAAAAGACCAAACAAAAAAATTATTTCAGAAGTAGGATATAGTGATGTGTGCCTATAATCCCAGCTCAAGAAACAGGCTGGAGGATTGCTGAGAATTTGAGAGCAGCCTGAGCTATATTGTGAGTTCTAGCCTAGCCTGGCCTACAGAGGGACAGGGTGAGACCCTGTCTCAAAAATAAGAGGAGAAGGGGAAAGAAGAGAAAAGAGGGAAGGAGAGCGAGGAAGGAGAGGAAGAGGAGAAGGAGCAGAAGAAGCAAGGACGCTGAAGAACTCGGGGTCCAGAAAGGAAGCAACCCAAGACTCAGTACAGTTTTGGTCTTGATTCTAAGATGATGAACTCGGACAAACCAAGGAAGTTAACAACGCCGCCAGGAGCGTTTGCTGTTCTTCCTGATGCTGCGAGAGCTCAACTGATGGGATGAGGCTGGGACCCCAGGGAAGAGGGCAGAAGGTGAGAACCAGCCTCAGCCTACAGGGAGGAGTCAGGCAAACTGGAAGCAGAGGGAACGGTTTCAAACAGCTCTCGAACAAGAAGTGAAAACCTGTACAAATGGACACGAAAGGATCTCTTCATTGCCTGATGTCTCATTTTTCCGTGGTAAGGAGACAACAGAGAGTCTTAAACTCGTGAATCAAGACATAAGAGAGGAGGGGGCTGGAGAGAAGGCCCAGGGGTAAAGTGCCTGCTGCACAAGCAAGAGAACCTGAGTTCAGCTTCCAGGTACCCATGAGAAAGTGGGCCCTAAGGTAGTGTATATGTAGCCCAGTACTGGAGCCTAAACAGGTAGCTGTGTGTCTGTAGCATAACCCACACCAGTGGGTTACTGGACATCCTTTAAGGGAAGTCCTGTAGACACCCAGGCTTCACCCTTCCTTTGGTTCTCCCCAGCGCACTGGCGCTGGGACCAAACCCGGGGCTAATGTTTGCCAAACAATCTTACTTTCCAACCCCTATTCCTCTTTTGGATTCTGAATTCTCATCACCCAAACATGACTTTACTTACTTTTTCCTGGAGTCATAATGCAAACTCTTCTGGGAGAGGCCAGCAAATACTAGAATTTCTTTCCTGCAAAATACACAGAGAGCTGGGGCTGGAGAGAGGGCTCAACCATTAGGAGTGCTCAGTGCTTTTCCAGGGGATCAGTTCCCTGCCTAGGACCCATGTCAGATAGTTCACAACTATCTGTAGCTCCAGCTCCAGGGCATCCAATGCCCACTTCTGGCCTCTGTAGGTACTTCACACACATGGCAAACATTCATGCAGACACACAAATAAAAGTTTTAAAAAGCACACAAAGAGCCGGGCGGTGGTAGCGCATGCCTTTAATCCCAGCACTCGAGAGGCAGGGGCAGGTGGATCTCTGTGAGTTCAAGGCCAGCCTGGTCTACAAGAGCTAATTCCAGGAAAGGCTCCAAAGCTACAGAAAAAAACCTGTCTCGAAAAACCAAAACAAAACAAACAAAACAAAAACAAAAAAAAATTAAAGAAAGCATAATACACATAAAAGCATAATATGGAGCCAGGAAAGACCTCAGAGTAATCTCCATTTTAGGGGAATATGGTGGCTAATATTGACAACTTGAAAGGGTCTAGAGTCACCCACAGGGCTTTCCAGATTGAACTAATTGAGACAGGAGGATCTCCTGTACATGCCCACAGCAGCATCCCACTGGCCAGGCTTTGAACAGAAAGCAGCAGTGTCCACCTCCCTCTACTTTTTGACTGTGGTTGCGATGTCACCAGCTGCCTCATGCTCCTGCCTCCATACTGCCTCCAGTGTGGTGCACTGTCCCTTCAAACCGTGAGCCACAGGAAACCTGTCCTTATGTTGCTTGTGCCATGTGTTTTGTCACAGTAGTGAGAAAAATTAGTAATAGTAGGGGTACTCTGAGATGGATGTGGTACCCATGGGCCAAGGTGTGTGTTCTGCTTGCTGCTCCTGAGATCAGAGATGGTTTCCTCAGACTCTGACATTCAAAGGGGGACAATGACAGCACATAATAGGCAGCACTCCACCTGGACAATGTCACACACACCTGTAACCCCAGCACTCCAGAGGCTGAGAAGGATAAGCTAAAGCTCCAGTCTAGCCTGGGCTACATAGTGAGTTCAAGGCCAGCCTAAACTACAGAACTAGTACCTTGTAGCTCAATGGTAGAGCACTAATCTATTGTGCATGAAACCCAGAGTTCACTCCATTGCACGGCAAGGTCCCAAGTAGCCCAGGCTAGCCTCAACATCATCATAAAACTGAGAGTGACCTTGAGTTCTGATTTTTCTGCCTGCACTTTCCGAGTGCTGGGATTCCAGATACAAGTCTTCATGTTTGACTTGCAGTTTCTCTGAGCGTGCCTCTGTATGCACGTGTGTGCTTGCATGTATGCAGCTGCCGTGTCCTGTGCATGTGTGTGTGGAGCCGAGGTCGATGCCAGTATCCTCCTCTATTACTCTGTCTACCTTGAGTCTTTGAGACAGAGACTTTTGGTGAACCTGGACCTTAGTGATTCTGCTTCTGGCTGACCACCCAGTCTTGGGAACCTGCAAAGTGCTTGCCTAGCCTGTGGAAAGCCCTAGATCCAAACCCCAGCACCACATAAACCAAGCATGGCTCACCACCAACTGAGCCATATCCTCAGCTCTCAAGCTATTTCTTAGGTTGGAATTTCTTTGTTTGCTTTTGTTGTTGTTGTTATTATTATTTTGGTTTTTTGAGACAGGGTTTCTCTATAGCTTTGGAGGCTATCCTGGAACTAGCCCTTTGTAGACCAGGCTGGCCTCAAACTCACAGAAATCCACCTGCCTCTGTCTCCCGAGTACTGGGATTAAAGTCACGTGCCATCATCGCCCAGTTATCCCTTAGTTTTTTTGGTCCATGCATTGTGAACCCACCTATAATCCATTGATTCAGCTGCTGGCAGCTTAGTCTTCACTCTTAGCACCCAGAACTCAGCTTAAAAAGCAAAGCTGGCCTGGTGTGACACTGTGCATCTGTAGTCACAGTGTCCAAGAGCCTGAGGCAGGAGGACATTGTGTCAGTTACTTTTCCACTGTTTAGATAAACAGCATGACTAAGGCAGCTAATATTAGGAAGATTTATTTTGACGTATGGTTCCAGAGGGCTAAGAGTCCAGTATGGTAGGGAGGTGGCAGGTATGGAGGCTGGAGCCGGAGGATGAAAGCTCTCGTCATGCACAAAGCAGAAAACAAATGGGGAGTGCCTCAAGTTTTTAAATTCCCAACACCCCTCCATACACTTCCTTGAGGCTGCACCCCCTAAACCTCCCAAACAGTACCACCAACTGGGACCTAAGTGGTCAAATGCCAGAGACTATGGGTAACATCTCATTCAAACCAATCTAGCCACTCTGGGCTACAAATATGAAACTTTCTCAAGAAACCAAGCGTACAACAAAGGGCTGAGGAAGTGGCTCCCAGGAAAGCCCATGAAGTGCTTGCCAGCCAAGCCCAAGAACCTGAGCTTGGATTCTTAATTCCCAGGTAAAAACGTTGGGTGACTGTAACTCCAGAGCTGGGGCAGGGAGGCAGCTGAGAAAGACTTCCTGGGGCGCAGTGGGCAGTCACCTAGTCAGCTAGTGAACTATAGGTTTAGTGAGATGGACAGACACTGGGGAAGACCCCTGATGTCAACCTATGGCCTCCATATACACACGCACGTGTGTGTTACAGACCAGCCTGAGTTTCAAAAAGAACAAAACTTTTTCACACTTTAAAAGGGGCAGGGCAGAGTATGGGTACACACACCTTTCAGTCCAGCACTCAGGAGGCAGAGGATGGTAGCTCTGCGTTCAAGGCCAGCCCAGTCTACATATTGAGCCAGCCAAGGCTACACGGTGAGACCCTGCTGCCTGAGCAGAGTATAGTGTCTACATTGGTGTCTACGGAGATTCCTAAGTGATGGCTTGTGGATGCAGAGTTGAGCAAAGTTTTCAAAGCAGAGTGTGGCTGGCCATCGTGTTGTAGTCCTGTCATTGCATCACTCAGGAAGTGAAGGCAGAAGGGTCAGAAGTTCAAGGTCATCCTGGGCAATGTAGAAAGTTTGAATCTAGCCTGGGCTACATGAGATCTACCTTTTGAAGTAGGAGGGGGCACATGCTCGTAGGTAGCACAGGCTGAAATAGGAGGATGGTGAGTTGGAGGCCAGTCTGGGCTACAAAGCAAGACTCTGATCTAAAAAAGCAGAAAAACGGTAAAGTCACCTGCTGCCAAACCTGACAATCTGAGGTCCATCTCTTACGGTGGAAGGAGAGACCTGACTCCCACAAGCTGTCCCCCGACACACACAGCGTACACGTCTTAGGGTTTCTACTGCTGTAATAAAACACTGTGACCAAAAGCCACT
>JAQHUG010000097.1:320615-336104 GCA_028555095.1 Dicrostonyx torquatus
TTTTTTGGTACTATGTTTAGGTTGGGTTTGATCTTGTGAGCTGCAGTATTGACACGTTGGATTATCTTATGTTTAGGTGATGGGTTGGATGTCACTCCAGATAGGCACAGGAACTTTATTTATTTATTTTTTAACAGTGTAGGGGGAAAAAAAAAGAGTCATTTTTTCTTATGAGCCATGTTTTCAGAAATCCTGCAGGGACCTGTTGATAGACCTGTTTGGAAGCTGAAGGGGAGGGGATGGTGGTGCCTGTCACCTTTTTAATGATTCAGGGTTCTTGGCAGAAAGCCTGACCTGGAAAACACCTTAGCTGCCTCCAAAGACTTGCAGCTTTGGAAGAACAGTATTGATATTGAAAACAATGTGTCGTCGTTGGCTTTCCACTATGAGTTAAACATGGACGGTAAGCTGCAGGGCTTGAGTCACAGGCTGCCTAGGCAGCCACCTTGTGTGACAAAGTTGCTATAGGACATGCCTAATGGTAAACGTAGGTGATGTTCAAAAGGTAAAAAGATATCTGATGGCACATGACCTTAATGACACCGTTTCTCCCTCCCTCCCTCCCTCCTCCCTCCCTCCCACTCCTCCTCCCCCCTTCCCTCCCTTCCTCTCTTTCTTTGGTTTTTTTCGAGACAGGGTTTCTCTGTGTATTCCTGGTAGTTCCAGGCTGTAGACTAGGCTGGCTTGGAACTGTGAGATCCACTGCCTCTGCCTCCCGAGTGCTGGGATTAAGGATGTGCACCACTGCCTGGCCCCATTTCTCTTCAGAGCCTTGTGTGTTTAGTGCTGTGCCTGGGCCCGTACAAAACCAGCCTTTTAGTCAGGGTCTCACTGTGTAATTCTGGCTGGCCTGGGATTTACAGAGATCCTATTGTCTGCCTGAGTGCTGGGATTAAAGTTGTCTCCCACCATACCTGGCAAAACTATCTTTAAAAAAGATCCATTCCTTAATGTTAATATCACAGTGAGTCATGGAAGCTGTCAGGGGCCTGGCCTACACACTTCCTGCATTATTTGTGGCTTACTCCATTAGCTCCAATTTGCCAGATTCCACTTTTAAAACCAACCAGACAACTACACAGGAGGCAGATGCCTTCTGGGTCACTTTGAGTACATTTGGCATGGAAAGTATTTGAATTCTAATAACTTTTTTTTTTTAAAGACCGAACTTCACTATGTAGCCCAGGCTGGCCTTGAAGTCTTGATCCTCCAGCCTCAGGGTCCTAAGTTCAGGGCTGACAGGAATGTGCCATCATGCTCAGCTCATATTGGAATATTATTTGAGAGTGATGATTGTAATTTTATAAAAGATGATTCTAGCTGATATGATGACTTAAACTGTAAGTGGCCCTAGTACTTTAGGACAGAGGCAGAGGGATCAAAGTCATCCTCAACTATATAGCAGTTTGAGGCCAGTCTGGGCTATATGAGACCCTGTCCAAAACAAACAAATGAACAATAATAACAAAACAAACCAGTGTGTTTTCATGTCTTAATGCATCCTGAAATAGAAGTGCCCCTCTCTAAATAAAAAACCCAGCAGGGGTGACTTACCGGATTTTGTGTAGGGCTCACCAAAACAGTGTGGAAAATAGAGTTTTACTTTAGAAAAGGAGTAGAAAATGGCACCTAATTTGAAATAAAAGGAAAATTACCCTCTAGTGAGGAGAGTTAACCAGCCAGAGCCCTTTCCTGGTTACCTGCTGGGTAGTGCAGCTCAGACTGAAGCTGGTCTAAGACTTCCCAGCAGGCTTTGTGGGAAGCAGGCTTGTGCCAGTGCTGCCCCATGGCTTTAGCTGCAGCAGGGTGAGTCAAGGGTTCAGTGGTTCTTACCCCAGCACAGACTGCACTTTACTCAGAAAAGAAAAACTTATTGATCAGACGTGCGTGGCTCATAGCCTGGAATTTGTTTTAGTTGGTGTTTTTAAATAGACAGTGTCTGCCACTAATAGAAAAGGGTGGCAGGGTCTGGCATGGGGATCAGATGGAGAGTGCTGGCATGACCTGCACAAACCCAGGCTTCAATCCCCAGGACCATGGGTCACCCTTTGCCTTTCCAGACAAAGGAGTGAGTACATTTTCCTGCTTGAGGGTCTGCCTGAGTGGCTCTGTGACACCCCTATCTTCTTGTCCATTTCCTATTTGCTTGATGTTTGGTGGGACTAGCTTGGGCTAGCAAGCTGTGAGAGGTGGCTTATCCCCCTTTGGGGCTGAGATGTTAAATGATTCCACTCTGTCATGGAGTACCCTGAAGCTGTGTGTCATGGTGAGTTCTCCACTTGCCTGAGTCTTCGTGATCTCTAGAGCTGAGGATGTTTTTTCCTTCCCATCCTCTGCTGGCCAGCAGGTACCGGGCACAGATATGCAGTTCAGCCAGGGAAGGAACCCTTGTTATATGAATTTGTTTCTGTCATTTCAGCCCCTCCCAATTGACACAGGCTATTTCTTTTTGGCAGCTGTGAAATGCATGATACTTTGAGTGAACCCCGTTCAGGTGATCGGATAGTTTGTTAAAGAACAAAGAGCACCTAACTGAAGAGTAACAATTTTAAAGAAACACTAGATAACATCTTGCCCTCAAATGGATATATACCAACTGCTACTTTGTAAAACCAAAAGCAACAAAACAAAAACTGCCTACTTGTTAAAAAATAGAATGGAGAAATAGGCCTTTTTTTTTTTTTAAACAGGGTTCAAGTCTTCATTCTTTGACATAATTTTTGTACTAGAATATGACATAGTCATGTTATTTCTAAGGAAAGATAAACATGGAAGCCATGTGTATTGGCTGTGTTCCTTGAAAGCTAGACCCACAGGATGAAGGGTATTGGAAAGAGTTCCTGTGTTCTGCTAGGACTGTCATCGGGCAGAGGTGAGAGACACTGACTAGAATGCTGAAAGACATTAAAAGGTCTCTGTTTGGAAGAGAACAGTTGGTCTGGCTGTTGAGGAGGTGGGCTCTGAAGGGGCGGTGGAAAATTCTGTACAAGTAGAGGGAACTGTACACGAGGGGGGGCAGCCTAGGATTGGAGCAGGGAGGGCACTGGGAGGAAGAGGCTCATTCTTTCAACATATGGGGTGACTGGAAGATGGGCCCCAGCACTAGAAGCTAGTAGCCAGGGACCCAGCCTCGGCCTGGCTGCCATCTAGCCATGGGGAGTGGTGGGAAGGGTGCACAGAGCCCTAACTTTGCTGCTGCCGCCGCCGCCTCTTGGAAAGGAACCTAGTGACAGAATGCTGTCTAAAGAGGGAACAAATTCCCCCCTCTGCAGAGCAGGGCTTGTCATGTTCTTGTGCTTCTGCACGCGCAGGCTGACAGTCTCCCAGGTGTTTTACAGGGATTCCTAGGTTGGCACCAAGTTAAAGCTAAATGACTTACAGATTTTTTAAAAAAGATATTTGTTGGGGCTGGAAAGATGGTGCAGTGATTGAGAGCACTGCTGCTTTTCCAGAGGCCTGGGATTCTGTTCCCAGCATCCACACTGGGTATTTCACAGTCAGCTGTTAATGCCAGGGAGATCCACCACCTTCTTCTGGCCTCCATAGAAACTGTATTCACATGCGTATAACTACATAGGCAAATATATAATAAGAAATAAAAATCAGAGCCACTATAATTCTAGATAAAATGCAGTTGTGGAGCTGGGGAGATGGCTGAGTTAGGGAAGAGCACTTGCTATGGAAGCATGAGGATCTGGGTTCGAGTCCCTAGCACCTATGCAAAAAGCATCATCATGAGTGCCTGTAACCACAGAGGATCCCTGGGGCTTGCTGCCTACCTGCCTGTCTAGCTTGGGGTTCGGCGAGTGACTCTGTCTCAAGAGTGTAGAGCAGGACATCCTCCTCTGGAGCTAAGTTAAGACCTTGGAAGTACGAGTGGCTCTAACTGCAAGGCCTCCCTTGACTCTCCTGCTGGTTTACTGTCACTGCTTTCTCAAACCCTTCTTACAAGTTCTAATTGGATACCAGCCGTGGCTCATTCAGTGGGTGGTAAACTGGTATTTGTGTGGTGATTTCCTCCCTCCCTTTTTGGCATGGGGCCTGATCCACTTGTACTCAGATACTGCAGGGAAGGCTTGTCAAGCCTAGAGCACGCAGGCCTGAATGCTTAGTGTGGGGAGGTGCTTCCCCCACCAGCTTCTGTCTCCCATCCCTTGGTGCTGTCCTGGCTCACGCTGCAGCTCTGTAGCTTTCACACCCAGTGCTCAGAGTCACTTTCCAAATGTTCTAGGACAAGATACTGTCAAGAGCTAGCTTTAATGCTTCAGGATTTGGGCAGTTCTGGCCCCTTTTTATGGAAACAATGTTAGAGTTAGTATTTTGCTTAAAAATTATGTGTACTTGTGTCTCTGTGCGGGTATGTGCATTTGAGTACAGTTCCCATGGAAGCCTGAAGATCTATTGGATCCCCTGGAGCTGCAGTTACAGGCAGTTTCAAACCACCCGACATGGTCTTGTAGAATGTCTTCTGGAAGAGCAGTAAATGCTCTTAACCGCGGAGCCACCTCTCTCTTCAGCCCGACTTAGTAATATTCTAAGGGGAACATGCCTGCTGGAAGATGGGTACAGTCTTGCATTCTGTCCTGTACACATCAACCAGGCGTGGTGATGGCTGTACTCAGGAGGTGGAGGTAGGCTACTAGAGAAGTAAAGGCCAGCTGCGCCAGATCTCGTCTAGAGAAGAGGTGGATATAAGAGAGTGCAACTCGCCTGACTTTCATCTGGCCTTGTTGCTCAGTGGCTGGGTTACTCACTCTGGGCCATGTGTTAATAGTAAAGATTACTAAAGCTTTCATTGTTTTCCAGGCAGGAAGTGTGCTAATCATGTTCCTTGAGTTTCCGCCTTTCCATAAACTCAGGACATAGGTCGGATTCCTGTCCCCATTCTGCAGATGTGCAGGGTAGTGGAGTCAGTGACCCAGTTCTAATCCACACTCTTGGCCCTAAGTGAATTGGGAGGTTCGTCTTTCAGTTTGGACAATCCCTGCCTCATCAGTGTTGTGGGGCTCCAGAGAGGAAACCCAACACTCAGCTGATGCTCACCTCCCAGCAGGGGCTGGCCTTCCCAAGGCTTGTCTTGAGATGTTTTTGTAAGTAGACTCAAGTTGAAGTGCTGCGTGGATGGCCTGGGTTTCTTACTGTATAAACTGGAGTAGAGATTGTGTCTGAGTTAAACACATGCGAACACACACACACACACACACACACACACACACACACACACACATCTCAGGGTCTTACAGAGTCCAGGTAGACCTTGATCTTGAATTTGCTTTTTAGCAGAGGATGACCTTGAACTTCTGCTGTTGCCTTCACCTCGCAAATGCTGAGGTTAGCAGCTTGTCCCACCATGCTTGGCCCATGTTTCTGTATGTATGTCTATGTATGAAAGTCAGTTCTGCCACTGGTGCCAAATCTTCAGCCCCTCGTCTGTGCCTTTGAAATCCAAATTAAACCCTTACAGCACCATTCAGCTTGGAAATCTTGTGACCCTCCCTGGAAGTGATCAGTTCAGGGTCTTGTGGACCAGGAAGTGTCCGTCCCTTTATTGGGTGATAAAAAGGAGAGAGAATATTTGTTCTCTCCACATTGTGCTACTTTTACCAACCTAATACTTACTTTTTGTTACCATTTGCAACTTAGCTGACCACTCCTATTGATGACTTACTAAAATTAGAGTAAGCTGTACCTTATTAGTTACTGTTTTTTTTTTTTTTGAAATGTCACTCAGTAATTGCAGCTTTATTAGAAAACTTTCAGGGATGGAAAAAATATATAGGAAGATAAAGTTATGGTGGCACATGTCTGTAATCATAGTGCTTGGGAGCAAAAGGCAAATGGATTAAGAGTTCAAAGTCATCACTGGCTACACAACAAGACCTGGGCCAACCTGGGCTTCTGTCAAAAAACCAAAATGAAGTTTCAGTGACTTCTCAGAGATGGTGAGTTCTTGGTGGTCTAGTCACCCCTGCTGCACTGTGACTTTGTCCCTCTCCTTGGGAGAACTTTGCCTTATTTCCATTTAGTTTATCTATCTATCTATCTATCTATCTATCTATCTATCTATCTATCTATCTATCTATCTATTTTTAAAAGTTTTATTATGTATACAATGTTCTGTCTGCAGGCCAGAAGAGGGCGCCAGATCTCATTACAGATGGTTGGGAGCCGCCATGTGGTTGCTGGGAACTGAACTCAGGACCTCTGGAAGAATAGCCAGTGCTCTTAACCTCTGAGCCATCTCTCCAGCCCCTCTGTTTAGTTTATAGTGCAATTGTCGCTTTGAGACAGAGCAGCCTATGCCTCTGCTTAACCAGTCTGTTTCTTGAGAACAAGGCCCAGGGAGTGAATGAGCTGGAACTTGAATTGGACTGAGCTGCCCAGGAGCCCCAAAAGAAGGGACATGAAATTATGCTTCTGGGATGGAGTTTGCCTGTGTGTAGCGGAAGGCTACTAATGTTTGCAGATTTCTAAAGACTTATGCCAGGCCTGATGACACCTGAAATCCCTGCTCTTGGAGGACAAAGGCAGTAGGGTGGATACCAACCTGGCTACATAACAAGACCCTGACCAACAAAACAAAACCAATCAACAAACAAACAACCACCCCCCCCCCAAAAAAAATCCAACCAAATGAAAACTCCTAAAAGCGGGTCACTCTTGTTCTTGTATATCCCAGGGCATTCATTGCTGAGAGCATGGCGCACAGTGAGGGAACCCACATAGTGGCCTCAGGTAGGGACTCTATCTGTTAGCACCTCTCGTTCCCACAGAGCCCTTGGGCACTGTGAGCAGTGATACCCCAGAGTCTGGGTGCTCCTCCTGGGAGCTCACTCCTTCACAGTTTGGTGACATGTAAGTGGACATGTTAAATGGCCACCTGCCCATTGTAGGGCTGTGAGGAGAGCTCTTGGGCAGTGCACAGGAAGTTCTCTTGGTGGGCAGAGACCCCATGCATTTCCTGGGCTGTTGTTTACAGGGGCTCAGCTTCGGAGGATCAGGAGCTGGAGCTGAAGCCACCGGAGCTGAAGCCGGAGCGGTCTGGGAATGTTCCCAGCAGTCTGAGGGTGGAGCGAGTTTTAAGAACAGCCAGAAACCTCATTCTGTTTTCTCCACTACAAGTTCTCTGCTGAGGTCTGCCTGCAGATGCAGCTTGCAAAAAAAAAAAAAAAAAATGCTTTGGAGCAGGATAGAGTAGCCAGCTGGTAATTTTAAAGTAATGTGTACTATTTTTGTTTTAATTTGGTAATAGGATGTCCACAAATTAGCTTTTAGCTTAGTATTCATGGTATTCTAAAAAATGCATTAATCTCAGTCAGGTGTGATAGTGTAAACCTTTTAATCCAGAGGCAGGAGGACTTCTGTGAATTTGAGGCTAAACTGGTCTACAGTGGAGTTCTAGGCCAGCCAGGACAACATAGTAAGACCCTGCCTCCATAAATAAATAAATAAATAAAAGCTTTAATCTGCAGCTTCAGCATGTTTGACCCCATCATTTCCAAGTTTGTCTCAATAGGTACATTTTGGACAATCAGACTGTTGGGAGAAAGAGGACCCCATAAGTAGTTCAACTCCCTCCCACTGACACTCCACTCCTGCTCTTAGGCAAAGTCCTGTAAAGACTGTGCTTCCCTTTAGCTCATTGTTCCCTTTGCTAAAAGCTTTTGTGGGTCTTTGGTCCCCTTGATCGCACATTAGGATGTTGGTGATGCCAGGAGCCGGTGTCTGGTCTGGGGAAGCTTTCCTTCCTTAACATTGGTGAACTGTGTGGTGTTTGAAAGTGTCATGTCCTTCCTTGCCACACTACTGTGTGTGTGGGCTCTGAGCTGCATGGCTGGCAAGGGTGGTACAAGTCTTGAACCTAAATTTAGATTCCTTCAGAGGCTTCAAAAGCACTTCCTCAGATTCACAGGCGGCGGGACTGCTGCCGAGGGTGGCTTCCTGTGCCGCTCTGCACCTCAGAAGTGAGAATAAAGATGAGGCTGGAGGGGCTGTGCGTACCCTGTACAACGCATTACTGGGGGCTTCTGTAAAGAAACTTCAAATCTGGGGGGCAGAGCTGGCGAGATGGCTTGGAAAGGAAAGACACTTGGCTGTTCAAACCTGATGACTGAGTTATAGAGCCATTGTGGTGGCGGGAGAGAACTGAGTCCATGTGCATAGTGGGTGCATGGTGTCGCACTGCGTACCTTCCTACATAAATAAAACATGTAACGAAAGAAGATTGGGAGGGCCTGGTACTGTGCTTTAGTTGGTAGAGTACCTGTCTAGCATGAACAGGGCTCTGTTGAACTTCAGTATTGCATAAACCAGGCATGGTGGTGCATGTCTGTGATCCCAGCATTCCAGGGGGTAGAGGCACTAACATGCGCGCACGCACGCATGCACGCACGCGCATGCGCACACACACACACACACACACACTTTGGGAGAGTGGATTTGGTGGCAGTCTAGCAAGTGTGGAAGTAGTCTGAGATGGAGGGCATGCAGCCACAATGACTTTGGTCTGGATTGGTTTGCAGCCCCTAGGTGGACTTCCTCACCTGTCAGTGTCCCCGTCAACATATATACTTTGAGTTGGACCAGGACACTGAGGGTTAGGGACAGCGATGCAGTTGGAAGGTTTTCTGAGTGAGTAGGTTGAATGGCATGTTGGGCCAGAATCATGGGTGTTTTGTACAATGACTTTCCCTCCTTGAGTCATAGAAATGATATTTGAAACTGAGTCTGTTGGCTAAGGCATGAGGCTTAGACAGGAGCATCCTAAGTTCAAGGTCATTTTGGTGCCACACAAGGAAACCCGTTTCCAACCAAACAAAACCAAATGAAAAGGTGATTTGTGTGTGTGTGTATTTGTTTGTGTTTTGTATCTTGTTTGCTTGTTTTTCGAGACACAGTTTCTCTGTGTAGGTCTAACTGTCTTAGAACTCAGTTTGTAGACCAGGCTGGCCTTGAACTCACAGAGATCCACCTGCCTTTGCCTCCCGTGTGCTGGGATTAAAATCGTGACCAGTGCTTGATCAGGTTCTTAAAAATTGTACCAAGGTCTGTGGCCTCTCAGTAAACACACAGAATCTCCCTCCCAGTGTTTTCCCAGCCTGGGTCAACTGCCTTCTCATGAGCCAATCTCCATTCTATAACTCCCCTTTACTTAAATATATATTCTTTCAAAAAAGGTTAATTTGTTTTGGGGGTAAGGAAATACATGCGCTGTGCAGTGTCGAAGCTGTGAGATGAGCTGTTTGAAGTGTCTCTGTGTTTGGCCCCAGCTGCAAGCTGCTCTTGCCAGGGGCGGCTGCACCTGTTTTTCTTGTCTTTCTCTGCCCTCCCACCCCCATTTAATGAGGTGGGATATACTATTTACAGCTTTGTACCTTGCTACTTTAACTCGTTGTATTTAGGAAATCTTCCTGTGTCAGTATAAGATAGTGCAGTTTCATGGTTTTGAAACTTGAGGTGAGGTGCGGCAGAGATGAACCTGGTTCAGTTCCCAGCGCTCATCTTGGACCATTTACACTGCACACCACAGATGTGCGTTCTTGCAGAACACTCGCGCAAAATAAAATAAATCAATCTAAAACAAATTTTTAAAGTTGAGATGAAACTTACATGCTCGAGATGGATACTTGCTGCGTAGTTCATGCCAGTGAGTGCTTGGTAATTGTCTCTCCTGCTCCACTTGAAGAGCGGTGGTCCTCCACCTTCCTAACGCTGTGATCCTTTAGTACAGCTCCTCCTGTTGGTGACCCCAGCCATAAAATTATTTCATAGTTTCTTCGTAACTGTAGTTTTACTACTGTTATGGATCATAATGTAAATATCTGTGTTTTCAATGGTCTTGAGTGATCCCTATCAAAGAGTTGTTTAAGGGGTTGTGGCTCACAAGCTGAGAAACACCACTCTAGAACATTCTTATTGCCATCCCCACCCCCCAAAAAACCCCAAACCAGGACACCTTAGGTAGACTCATTGCCCGCCCCCATACCAGGTGCCGGCTGATGTGATTCCTGTTTGTAAGAACCTGCCTGTCCCAGATGTTTCATAACACAGGGTTGTGTAATGTGGCCTTTATAACTTGGGCAGCTTTTCAGATTCCGTTCATCTTGGAATCTTTATCATTACCAGGTCTTGCTACACAGTCCAAGATGGCCTTGAACTCATGATCTTTCCTCTTCAGCCTACTGAGTACTGTGTTGAGAGGCAAGAATCATTGTAGCCGGCTTACTTGACTCCTTTTTGTGAGTGAAAGTATCCCATTGTCCAGAGAGATGGCATTTATCCATGTGCCAGTTTGTTGACATTGCAGGTGTTTGTACTTTTGGCCTAGGATGTAATATGCTAGTGAGTGTCTGTGGGCAGCATGTGTGAGCTTGTTTTTACTGCTTTTGGGTGACCTGAGGATTGAAATGGATGGGCTGCGTAGGATCTTCTCTCAGTTTTGAGGAACTGCACATTGTTTCCACCAAGGCAACATTGTTTCACTACCCCATTTTTCCAGTTCTTGCCAATACTTGATATTGTCTGTTGCTTGTTTTGAGTTGGTTTTTGTTTTTCAGTTGTTACAGCCACCAGGATGGGTGTGGTGTTTTAATGACTGATGATAATTTGTGTCCTCTCTGGGGCATTAGTGTGCCTTCTTTGAGTAATATTAGTTGTCGTCTTGTTGTTTTATGAATATTCTCAATATTTATATTAGTTTTTAAGGTAATTAAAACATTTTATGTGTGTTTATGAGTATGGGTGTTTATATGTATGGGTGTCTATCTGTATGTGTGTTTATGAGTATGGGTGTTTATATGTATGGGTGTCTGTATGTGTGTTTATGTATGTGTGTTTATGAGTATGGGTGTTTGTTTGCTGCCTGTTTCACACGTGCACACACTCTAGATCTCCTGCTCTCCCTGGACACACTTAGTGATTTCACACATGCACACACACTCTTCGTGGACACACTTAGTGATTTAACGCATGGATATACTATAGGTCTCCTGCTGTCCAAGGACACACTTATTGTTTGTTTTGTGGCCTAACTAGTCACACCTTAGAGAATGTCCTGCCCACTCTTAAGAAGGATATGCCCCTGTCATTGCTAGATGGGTGTTCTGGAGCTGTTAGGTCTAGTTGGTTCATAATCTTGTGTTTCCTTGTTGACCTGTGTGGGTTTTCTTTCCACTACTCCAGAGGAGGGTTGATGTCTCCAGCAACCATGGGAGGACTGTGTATTATCCCTCAGTCCTGCCAGTGTCTGGGACTTCGTTGGTCAGTGCACATAATGTTTGCTGTGTCTTCTTGAAAATGGACTTGTTTGCCATGAGCATTTGTTTGACCTGGTGATAATTTTTGGCTTCAAGTGTGTTGAGCTAGTGTTAATACAGTAACTCCACTTGTTGAAGCTCACTTTTTTGCAGAGATTGGCTTTTCAAGCACTTCGCTTTCAACTGTTTGTATATTTGATCGGAGAGGACTCAGACAACACTTTTGATTGCGTGTTGTAATGTGTCCTGTCAGTCTCTACCTGTAATTGAAGCGCTTACCTTATTTGTGCACATGTGATTGCCTTGCTTTTGGAGGGAGGGCTGCTGGAGAGATGTCCTGGTGCTTAAGATTCCTGTTCTTGTAGAGGACCTAGGTTTGTTCCCAGCACCCACATCAAATGTCTCATTAAAATATTAATCTATAACTATCTAGTTTGACTCAATGCCTGTATCATTGGTATAGTATGTGGGAAATATGCTACCATTTTTTCTTGTTCTTGTCATCAAAGTATTTATCTTTACATGATGTGCTCATCACCGTAGCTTAGTAGTTTGTGAAAACATAGTTTAAACAGAGGTTATGGGTCAAATTGTAGTACTAGGCTTTATACTTAACCCTGAGCTTTCCTTTCTTTCTTTGGTCTTTGCCCCATGTGGAGTGCTTTCATCTAGCTTTGGTTACTTACTGTTTCCCTTTTTCTTTCTGACTTATTTTTGTGACCACATTCAATGCTGTTGGATGGGCCAGAGTTTTCTCATCCCATCCTGTGCTGCTGGGTCATTCAGTCTTCAGTGATGTGCTGGGTGCCACTTGCAGACAGCTCCAAGTGCCTATAGACTGTACTCCCAGAGCAAGACTGCTGAATTAAAAGGCACACATGGGCCGGAAGGCTGCTTACCATTAAAGATTAATGCTCACAACCAAAGGCACATATACTTTGAGAACTACTCTGGAATGACTGAATTCCTGAGTGACATTGTATGATTTTATGTTTGTCTCAGTCTGTTTCTTCACCGTCTTTTCATAGATTGTTTGTTGACCTTGGATTTTGCCAGTCTGGTAGGTGGTGAGAAATGGCACCTCCATGTAGACTCAGTCTGCATCTGTTGTGTGAGGTTGAGCATCTTCACAGTGTTGAGGGCTGGTCAGGGTTGTTTTTTTCTGAGCTATTTGTTTATATCATCTCTCCCAGAGAAGATTGGGGCCACTGTTTTTGCTGCATTGGGTTTCTAGGTTAATTTGGAAAGAACACAACAGTGTTGACTCTCTCCCTCCATGACTTAGGTTTTCCCAAGTGTTCAATTCTAAATATATGAAGCTTAATTCCTATTGATGTTATCGCTTAAGCTTATAGCTGGGATCTTTTCTTTTGAAGGGTTCCTCTCTATAGACCTCGCGCTTACTTTGCACTGGGATTGTGTACATAGCCAGCCTCGCTTTCAACGGGTTCTTCAAGTAGGCACAGTGTTTCAGACTGGGCTGGTGGAGGAGCTTCTATCTATTTTTGACACTTCCTTGTGTTCTCTTGAACCCTTAGCACCCTGTGACAGTCGTTAGCCATTAGTGATGATAGGCGTGCTGGTAGCTCTAGGGCTGTCCTTGCCTGCTTCCAACTTTTATGGAAAACTTTCTTGATTCCTGTAAAGCCCAGCACTAGCTTTTAAGTTAAAATATGTATTTCTTGTCATGTTGGGAAAGCTCTTCTGTCTTCTCTATCAGGTTTTTAAAGATGGTGAAGGGATGTGAGATTTTATCATATGTTATTTGGTGCCTCTGGTGATTCCAAGCCATGGAAGGTGGTTGGAGGACACCCTGGAGCTCAGCCTACAGGGTGTCTTGGAGGAGTGTGGAAGGCTGGGTGGAAGGTCGAGACTGGAGCCACCATCTGCTGCTGCTGCTACTGCTGCGGTGATCTGGACAGAAAGGGGACAGGAAGGAGCCTGCTTTCTCTCTCTGTACCTGTCAGTCATATCTCATTGCTCTGACGAGATATCCGAGAAGAAGCTTAGGGGATGGAGGACTCATTTTGCTTACAGTTCTAGAAAATTCAGTCCATCATGATGGGTAGCATATGGTGGGCAGGAAATAGAGTTGAACAGCACCTGGAAGAAGCCCAGATAAGACCTGGCCCAAGGACACACTCCAGGGACTGCATCTGTCTCCTTCCATAGCACTGCCTCCCAACAGCTGGATTCCAATCTTGAATCCATCAGTGGCTTGGCCATCGGTTGAACATACAAGTGTGCTTTATCTATCTTCTGGGTGGCACTTATTTTAAGAAAATGATTAGTTTGTGTGAGTATGTGCATGCTCACAGGCCACGCCACAGCACACGCGTGGAGGACAACTCTTGGTTATCAGTTTTTTTCCAGGCACCCTGTTGGGTTCATTCAGAACTCTGTACAAAGCTGTCTTGTCAGCCCTCCTAGGTGCTTCTCAGTCTGGTCAAGGTGACAGTCAAGTTAACCATCATCCTTTAATTGAGGGCTTCCCTTTCAGGAACAGCCAGTTGGGTTCAGGCAGATATGCCAGAGTGGAATAGCAGAGTGGGTTTGGGATGACAGCAAATGGACAAGTAACTGCATAGAGGACCTCTGCCCCCTCTTTCGTTTGCTGTTTCTGAGTGTCCAAAATGCTTTTCTGCAGGGTGTGTTCACTTCCTAGTAGTGGGACAGATAAGCTGATGTGTTCTAAATGACAGGTGACACTAACTTCGCCTGAGTAAAATTGTGCATATCATGTTAGTCCAGCAGTGGTGTCTCTAGTGACTGATAGGAAAGATGGCTTTGTAGAGTCCCGTGTGTCTGCTGGGCAACTCTGCTGTGCCCCAGTTCCCCCTGCAGTGAGCAGGGAGTCATCTGCTTCCTGCTTTAGCTTATTGGAGGAACAACTCTGGTCAAACTTTTGCCTTTGTCGGTACTCTCAGGCCGTCATGCTCAGTCATATGTTTAGCAGGAGGTGAATTATGGCATGGTGTGGCATCCGTGGCATGGGGAAATTCTTTCTTGGAAAAGGGAGTATTTTTCTTCTTTCTGGCGGGTGTCTTCTAGAGTAGTCACAGTTTCTGCTTCTGTCTAGGACAATTCTATATCTAACCTGTTGTCCTGATATTGTCATTATGGTGACCTTTACTAAGAAGTGCCCTGGTTTTTTGCTGGGTGACTTTACGTAAAATCTACCTGAGCAGTGCCTGAGCCAGTCCTCCAGTCTGCTCTCTATTTTAGACCTTTGAAAGTTAAACTTATCTGGTGTTTCAGTGTTCCCTCAGGGTCACCATGTGCGATGGGAATGCAGAGAGAGGCACAGGTCTCTGCTGAGCCGACTGAGGCTTCACCAAGTGCTCACAGAGGTTGTTTCCAGTGTTAAGTGCTGGTACTGTCTTGCGGGGGCAGGGAATTCTTTGAGCTGGGAGGTACAGCTCAGTGGTATAGTTCTTGCATCCCACAGGGCTGGGGCTAGGTAGGGTGGGGGAAGGAACAGTTCTTCAAGATGAGCGAACCAGTTAGGCTTTCACAGTTATAGGTCGTGGGTGCAGGGGCCTGGCAGGAGAAGCCTGGTTGTGGGCCCCTTGCTTAGATACACCATGGCTTTGGCCCTGTGCCCTGCAGGTTTGATCAGGGTCACCTTCTTCAGGGTGACTTGTTTTGCTCTATTGGGGTTTTCATAGTTGTTCTCGAAGCTCTGAGTTTGGAGATGTCTGTGGGCAATGGGTTTTAAGGATTCTTACACAGGCTCTAAGAGCCTTGCTTTTCATCCTTTTGGGATGCTTGTCACACAGTTTCTGGGACAGTTGTGTGTCCATGCAATTAAGTTTGCTGGTAAGATAAGCAGAAACTGTCTTTGTTGTTACTGAAATGCAGGTGGCAGTAAATATTGTCCCTTTAATCAAGAAAGGCCACTTGAGTTGGCCTCGGTAAGCCCAGGGGAAGCCCGGTGTTTCGTGCTTCCTGAATTTTTGGATGGAAGCTTACTGCTGCTGGTAACTGTTGGGGATTGGCACTCACCTTCTCTTGTGTTCAAGGGAAGTTGTCCCCATTTATAGAGGATGTGAGACTGGGACTTTCCATCATGAACAGCCCCTGTGTCTAGTCATGAGGAGCCAGAAAACCCAGTCAAGTTTGATTTCAAGTTTGGATCCTGTTTTTCATTGTCAAGCTTTATTTTTCCTCAGACAATATATGGCCAAATGTGAGTGACCTCGCGTGTGTGTGTGTGTGTGTGTGTGTGTGTGTG
>JAQHUG010000097.1:359007-380859 GCA_028555095.1 Dicrostonyx torquatus
TTTGTCTGCTTTATGTGGTTTGGCCTAGCTTAGCCTTTTATTTAGATCAGGACCTGGTCTCTGAGTTGATGGTTATTCCACTGTAGTCTTGTTTTCTTTTGTTTTTGTTTTTTAAATCAGTATGGGTTGTTTGTCTGCTTTATGTGGTTTTATTTGTTGTTCTTTTCTTAAAAGCTTTAGTTCATCTTTGGATTTGTTTTGTTTGGATGTTTGTTTGAGATAGTGTCTCATAACTTAGCCCAGGCTGGCCTTAAACTCTGGATTTGCCTATCTCCATCTCCTGGGTACTGGTATTACAGGCATGAATTAATGCTCCTACTCCATCTCCTGGCTTTTGATGGGCTTTTTAATTCTTTTTCCATTTTTTCATGTGTGTAGGCTTGATTTTGTGTATGTTCATATGTGTATGTGTATCCATTCACCCATCCATCTGTCCGTCTGTCCACATAAGTGCACAGGCATGTGGAGGCCCAAGGTTGATGTCTGGGATTAACCTCTATCCTTTCTTTGAGACAGGGTCTATTAATCAAGCCCAGAACTCACTTAGGTGGCCTGTTTGCTCTGAGGATCCCTGTCCTTCATCTTCTGAGGCAGGAATTGCAGGCTGGCTGCCATGACTAGCAAGCATTTCCGCCAGTTGTGGAGATCCGAACGCTGGTCTTTAAGGTTATGTGACAAGTGCTTTGACCATTGAGTCACCTCCCCAGCACCCTTGCTGGTTTCTAATGGATGAAATTTACCTCTGTAATTTGAGGTAGGATGTTGTTATTGTGTCCTTCAGCTCTTAGTTCCATATCCTCTTTCTTTTTAATCCAAGAGCTGCTGCAAAACTTAAAAAATCCCCAGATGCTCGGGTTGATTTACAGATGATGCAGCCGGTGTTTCTCTTCTGTGCCGTGACTTCTGTGGGCGAGTTTAGTGCCTAGTTCTGCATTCACTCCACAGCTGGGATCTCCTGCCTCTCCGTCAAGTGCATGAGAAGCAGGAGGAGGTGTTCTGTTGATGCACTGTCCTTCAGTCACCCAGGACACTATCCTGACCCCAACCTTCCCTCCTGGGACCTCTTCTGCCCACATAGCCACACGGCATGCCAGGAGTGTTGCTTATGAGGAGTGGAGCTCTGTCATGCTGTTTCATTATACAGTGAGATGGTGGGTGGCAGCACACGGGCAGCCTGTCAGCTGCCGCCTCCTCATCTGGGCCCTCATTCAGTAGGAAGCGAGACTTAGGGTACCGCTCACAGACCTCTCCCGCTCTTGGTGCTGGGATTGAATCAGGGCTGTGCAGAGGAGACAAACACATTCTCAGCCTGTTCGCCTTTTTAGATGAGAAAAAACAGCAGGGTTAGCAGGACAGGCAAAGGGACATCGTCAGCCCCTGTGCACACTATTTTATGAATCAGTTTTTGAAAGAGTAGCTGTTGAGGACAGGCTTGGCTGCTCCATATCACTTTGCTCTCATTGACTTGAATCTCATTCCCTTTTCAGTTGCTTTGTTCTCTTCTGTGTATTCATGCACCAACCTGGAACAATGCCACAGTCCGCCTTTGGAGTTGGCTGATGGCGAGAATCGTAAATGGCGTATTAATAACCTGAGCAGAGACTGCAGAGTGGGGAGCATGCGCAGTGTTTGGTGACTGGCTAAGAAGCCGACAAGAACACCAGCTCCTTGCCTTCCCCTCTCTTCTACAAAGTCACTAATACTTTAATTGAAAAGTAAGATTTTTCTCATGAATGTTTTTTATATAGTTATTTTGAAGGAAATTACTGCCTTAAACAAAGCGAGAAAATTATGTTGTATTATTTGATGTCATTCCCACTTTTTTTTTTTAAAACAACCTCATGTAACCCAAGCTGTCCTTGAAATTGCTGTGTTGCTGAGGTTGACCCTGACTGCCAATACTTCTATTTCTTCTACTTCTGCTGGGACTATAGTATGTACAAATGTAGATTTTTGGTTTTGAGATAAGATCTCACTATGTAGCCCTAGCTGGCCTGGAACTCACTATGTAGACTGGGCCGGCCTCCAGTGTACAGAGAACCCCTAGCCTCTGCCTTCTGAATACTGGGTTCAAAGGTGTTGTCCATTATACCCGTAAAATCTTTTGTGTGTATTTGTGTATTCATGCGCTTGCTATGGTGTGCGTGTGGAGGTCTCAGGGATTGAACCCAACTCATCAAACTTGATGGCAGATGCCTTTACTCACTAAACCATTTCACTGGCCTCCCTTTTAATTTCCAGGTTTGTTTTTTTTTTTTTTTTTTGGATGCAGTGTCTCTTGTAGCCCAAGCTAGACTTAAACTCATGTCATCAAGGATGACCTTAAACTTGTTAATTTTGGGAGGTTTCAAGACAGGGTTTCTTTGTGTAACAGCCCAAACTTTCTGGAACTCGCTCTGTAGACCATCTGGCCTCAAACTTCTAATCCTCTTTCATTCAGTTTCTCATGCTGAAATTGCAGGTGTCCTTCATGTCAGGTTATGCAGTGTTAAGGGTTCACCGCATCATACAGTAATGCAGTGTAATTAGCCATCACAGAGGAGCAATTTATCCTATCCTCCAAAGTGGGTCATACTGTAAGCCTGTTTTGTTTTTATCAACAGACTTACTTGTTAAGGATATTTTAGTATTCCCAAATTACTGGGCAGATAATAGAGCCCATCCCACACATCTGGGAGCTTCCTCAGTTCATACTAAATGTGTGCAAATGATAATAGAGCCCGTCTCACACATCTGGGAGCTTTCCCAGTTCACACTGAACATGAACAAAGATAATAAAGCCCGCTCCACACATGGGGAACTTCCCCAGTTCGCTCTGAACATGCATGCTCTCATTATAAAATGACCCAGTATTAATGCATTGTTGTTGGTTGGAGTCCTTGCTGTGTTCAGGTTTCCCTGGTTTTCAAAATGTTTCTTTTCACTCCCTGGGTTCCTCATGCAGGGACAGACTTTCAGCCTTGTCTTGTGTGGGGCCTGGCAGTTTCCAGAGGAACTAGCTGGGTGCTTTGTGGACTTAGTCAACTGGAGTTGTTCAGTGTCTTCCTCACTGTGAGACTGCAGGAGGCAGACCCCCGGGGCACCATTGTCACCCAGCATGTCACACGATGCACTAGCAATGGGACTTCACAGTGCTGACACTTACCTGGCTGCAGTTGGTTGTGTAGGTTCTAATAAAGGTGTTCTGCTCCTTCCACACCTGGTACCACTTTGGTGGTAGGCAGTTCTGCAGTGTCTGGCGGGCAGAGTCAGCCTCATTGATTTGAGGTACCTCTGTACACTCGGGATGTCTCCCTTCCTTACTTTACTGCCTCATTTATTTATCTCAGTATGGATAGACTCACAGACATTGATGGCTCTGTTTTAGGTAAGGCTTATTGCCTTGTTTCGTTGTGGAGAATGTTCCAGGCTGGCTGATAGGAGCCCTTGGACTTGATACTACCAGTATGAGCTGATCTCCCTTAAATTTTTTA
This sequence comes from Dicrostonyx torquatus, assembly GCA_028555095.1. Lineage (NCBI taxonomy): Eukaryota > Metazoa > Chordata > Mammalia > Rodentia > Cricetidae > Dicrostonyx > Dicrostonyx torquatus. The sequence continues at coordinate 362,481 of JAQHUG010000097.1, forward strand.
AAAAATTTCTTTTATTATTTTGCAAGTATGAGCACTTGGCTTCCATATAGGCCTGTGCACCTTGTGTGTGCAGTACCTCCAGAGACCGGAGAGGAGTGGGAAATTGGACCCATGTCCTTTGGAAGAGCAGTCAGTGTTCTAACTGCTGAGCCATCTTTCCAGCCCGCTAACCTATGTATGTATGTATGTATGTATGTATGTATGTATTTATTTATTTATTTATTTGAGATGTTGTCTTGTTGTGTTGCCCAGGCTGGCCCTTAACTCTAGTTCTTAAGTGGATCTCCCAGCAGGTGGGGTTGCAAGCATTTGTGGCCAAGCCTGACTCCTTTGGTATGCAGTGTGCACTGAGGTTCATCTCAGTGGTTCCTAGGCCTCATCTCTTATTTGTTGCACTATGACCCTTGAATGATACTATGAACATGTTACACATGCATACTTCATGCATGCATTTCCACTGACTGTGGGTATACCACAGGGTGGAATTGATGGTTCATGATCATCAAACAAAAATTTGGAAGGATGTTCTCATTCTGTCTTTGACCACAGTGTTTTGAATTCTTTCCTGTTGTGACACATTGTCCCGTTCTGGACACTCATTGTTAGTGCAACAGCAGACCTCAGCAACCTCAGGCCATAACATGGCCTTCACTCGCAGAATAGATCAGTTAAAAAAAAAAAACTTTAAAAAACACATTATTTACCTTTTGGGGAGAGGGATGAGTGTGCCACGATGTGTTTGAGGATGACAGGCAGGCTGTCCTTGCAGGTCCCGGGGATTGGATTCTGGTCCTCAAGTGTGGCGGTTTCATCTGCGTTCAGGGCCCCAAATAGATCAGGGACTGGCTCTGCTGGGACATCTTGAGTGGTGGCTTTGATCTCTGAACTGTTTTCCTATCTGCTTTGATGTATGCCACCTGACCTGCTCTTTGGTTTGAGTGACAGCTGCCTAAATAACTCTGCAGCCTGTGAGATTGCCCCGAGTGCTCAGATGAGCCTCTGTAGAGAAGAAAGGGCAGAGGAACTTGTTCCATAAGTGACGGACTTTTGGGGTTTTCGTGGCATGTATGTGCTTTCACGGAATGTCACCTTGCTGAGCCTGAAATCCAAATGCAGCCCTCTTGTCTTTTATGCATGAATTTATTAATGTAGTTAGTATGTGGGCTGATGAGATGGGACAGCATCTGAGAGAGAATTCTGACAGCACTGTTTCTTGCTGTTGTTTACCCGCCCCTAACCCTGTTTGTGTTTTGACTTGTCTGATGCTATTAGGGACTAATGCACTTAGCTTTTATCTGTGCAGTCATTCAGCCTTCCCCTTCACTCTCAGCATTTACCACCTTGTTTGAAGCAGCTTCATCAAAAGGGCCATGTCATATGTGCACCCGCAGTCATTGGGAGCCAGGGATGGTGGTGCATGCCTGTAGTCCTGGTGCTCTGGAGGCTGGGGGCTGATGTGGGATTCCCCTCTGTATGCTAGGAATATGTTTTATTATTATTGGTTATTAAAGAAGCTGTTTCGGCCAATGGCTTAGTAGAGTAAATCCAAATAGAGTTATAGAGAGAAAGTGGGTGGAATCAGGAAGATGCCATGTAACTGCCAAAGGAGAAAGATGCCAGCCGCCAGCCAGAACGTTTAGGCCACAGCCTCATGGCGATACACAGATTAATAGAAATGGGTTAATTTAAGATGTTAGAGTTAGCTAAAATATACCTAAACATTGGCCAAACAGTGTTGTAATTAATATAGTTTCTGTGTTATTATTTGGGTTTGAGCACTTAGGAAGTGAACAGTCTCTGCCTACAGGGGGCTTCAAGTTGTAGTCCAGCCTGGGCTAATAGTGAGAATGTTGTTTTAAAAACAAATAAGAGTGTGGTCAGTTGGGGGATTTGGATTAAAGAGTTATCTCCCTGGGATAGTTCAGGGGGTGGGATTAATTTGATTATCTTCTAGGATAATGGTCAGATCCATTTTATCTGTTGAGAGACAGCTAGGGGTTAAGGTCTGTGCTTTTCTGGAGGATTTTGTTTTCTGCTTTACAACCGTAAGAGGCCAATCTGAGCCTGAGAAGTCAGTTTTAAGCAGTTGGTAAAAGTAAAAAACAAAAAACTGAGAGTGATCTTACTTCGCCTTGGGGCCTGGCAAGGACAAGTAGCCTTTGTGTTTGTTCCTGCTGATGTCCTCAGAGCTCCCATCAGACCTTGGTGTGTGGTCCACCTCCAGTAACTTGGTTATTGTAAAAGTACATCGCTGTTCAGAACCCACAGTTCCTCCTAACTGTGGCTTATTAAGCTGTTTAGGGGAGCACACACTCCCCCCAACCCCCTGCCTCCCACCCAGGTTTCACATAGCCTTGCTTCCAACTCACCACATAGCAAGGACATAGACCTTGAACTTATGATCCCTCCGCGCTCTGCCTCCCAAGTGCTGGCATTTAGGCATGCATCATGCTGGGCCTATGTGATGCTGAAAATGGAACGCAGGACTTCGTGTATGCTGGGTACGCATTCCAGCAATTACATCTCCAGCCTGAGCTGTTTAGGCTCCTAAGCCTTAGTTTTCTGTGATCAGTTAGACGACTGTAGAGAGTAGTCCTGTCTCTTGGAACTCTGGTAGTGGGTAGGTATGTTGCATGAACAGTGCCTGCTCATCCTGTGAGCAGCTAATGCATGTTATTTGCTGTGACTGACTCCACTGAAGGGAAGTAGATTGTATTTTTAAATTCTCACATAACAGGATGTGCCAACAGCCCAGCACATTCCATTGATAGATTTCATTGAGTACTTCTGGCAGGGGCATGGATGGGTCAGATGGTTGTCTGGGCGACAGTCTGTTCCCTAGGGTGGTGTTGGAAGCACCTGCTTTGCAAGCTGCTCACTAGCTCCTGCTTGTAGAATTACCCTGAGCTTTTTTGGAGATAGGAGACAGCTAATGATTGGGAGATGAGTTGTTGGGATTAGTAAGCACTGTCCTACATGTGGCATTTGAATTAGTGACATTGGGAAGGAGAAATAACAAATTGCCTGGAGACAGCATTCAAATCTGAATACTTCTGGGTTTAGTATTCAGTCAAAACTTTCTCAGACCCAGATCCAGAAAGACAAATATAATATTTATCACTCACAAGCGGCTTTTAGACATAAAGCAAAGAAAAACCAGCCTAAGGCCACAACCCCATAGAAACCAGACAATAAAGAGGACCCTAAGAGAGACATACATAATCTACATAGGAAGATGAAAAAGACAAAATCTGCTGAGTAAATTGGAAGTGTGGGGGTCAAAGGCGAGGAAAGAAGGAGAGAAGGGAGGAAGGGAGGGGAGTAGAGAAAAATGTATATAGCTTAATAAAAACAATAAAAAAGGGAAAAGAAAAAAAGTGAAGCTAACAAAAAAAAATTTCTCTGACAGAACACAAGTTTTTATTCCTCTAGTCTAAAACAAGAAAATCTGTTTTTACCTATAAATGCCCTGGTTTTGTTGACCTCAGTTGAGAAGACCCCCCTCCCCCCAACCCCCCAAAACTCCATGGGAGAGAGAGTGACAGAGAGACGGGACCTGGGATGGTATTAGATACTTAGTTTTTGTTCTGTTGCTGTGACAAAACACCATGACCAAGGCAGCTTAAAAAAAGAAAGCATTGAATTTAGGCTTACAGAGTCTATGGTCATCATGCCCAGGAACATGGCAGCAGGAAGGCAGGCATTGCGTTGGAGAAGTAGCTGAGAGCTTACACCTGATCCACAAACATCTTGCAGGGGGTGGATGGGTGGGTGCTAACTGGAAATGCCTTGCTTGGGCTTTTGAAACCTCAAAAGTGACACACCTCCTAATCTTTTCCAAATGGTTCAACCAACTATAGACCAAGCATTCAAATCTATGAGCCTGTGGAGACCATTCTCATCCAAACCACCGTGAATGGAATTGTCCTATTGAGTCAGGCTCTAAGTGAGACTGGCTTCTCATCTTCCAAAGCTCTGGAGTACAGTCAATGATGCTTGGAAGAAACAAGAAAGACAGGAGCTCTGCAGAGTGTGTCCTGTGAAGACAACTTCTTTTCCCAGGAAGGGATCCAGGGGACTAAAAAAGCAGCGTTTAGGGGTTGGTGTAGAGCATAGCTCCCTCATCCTGTGAGATCGAGTAGAAGTGCTTTATAAAAACTTGCAGTGTGCACACGCTCATGCATTATGTCCTCAAATGTGTGTGGAAGTCAGTTGTCTTCCACTGTGTGGGGCTTGGGTTTGAATTCAGGTTGTCAGGCTTGCTAGCAGGCGCCTTTTATTCACTGAGCCATCTCTGTGGCCCAAAAATGCTTATTAAGTGATATAGGTGCCCACAGGTAGCAGTAATAGGTAGGAGGCTGTAGGGCAGACAAGGGCAGCTACCTCAGTGCCAGCATGGAACCCAGGCAATCTTGCTTCAGCAGCTCCACCTCACCTTACAGGTTCTGGGGCATAAGTGCAGCTCAGTGCTTCATACTCCATGGCAGTAGTTCATAGGAGCTTCTGTTCCTTTGTAGCTTGATGCATGTAGACCCCAAGTTTTCTCAATTTAGTGGTGTCTGAACAGTTCGAATGTTTGTGTTTGTGTGAGAAGTTGCTGAGGGCTGGGGAGTGGTGTTTTGCTAGGTCACTCATGCAGCTCTACCCATGGTGCAGTCTGACGTCACGAGTCTATTTAGATATAAGCTGCAATGTGATCATGTATGTTTTATCTGTTAATTCATTTTTGCTTCTTAGAAAAGCATTTAATTTTAAGTGTGTGTGTGTGTGTGTGTGTGTGTGTGTGTGTGTGCGCCCGCCCTTGGGGGGGGGATGCAGGAGGGCGTTGGATCCCCCCATAGGTTGTGTGGCCTGCCTGAGATGGGTGCGGACAGCCAAACTCAGGTAGAGGACCAGTATGTGCTCTTCCCCACTGAGTCATCTCCTCAGTTCTCATTTTTGTCTCTTACTACACAGTTGGGGATTTCCTAAGTTTGTATGAGAATTTACAAGTTTGTGGCTTTGGGATAGTGGCTTTGAACTTGAGGATCTCATCCCCTGCCCTGAACAGTACTTCTGTTCTTTGTGGTCCTTGTCACTTAAAGACTGTTTAATTTTAGATTTGTGGTATGGGCTCACCATGTAGCTTGAGCCAGCTTGGAGCTCAAAATCTCCGGCCTCCACCTCCTGAGTGTTGGGGATTAGAAGCAGGAGTGATTTATGTGGCACTGGGGATGAACCCAGGACTTTGTGTGCCCTGGGCATTCTCTTTTAACAGCTGAGCCACATCCCATGTTCTCTAACAAAAAATGGTAGTAACAAGTTAATAAGCTTTGCATTGATAGTTTTAGGGGTTTTTTGGCACTACTATTTTTCTTTCTTTTTCATGAGGCCCCTGTTTTGCGTGTGCATGCCGTAGCCATCGCCACAGCCAGACCATTTCTAAAGGCAGAGGCCTTCTTCAGAGAAACCCACCTCACTGGGGTGGCAAGGCCACCTACGTTAAGAGTGTTCAAACCTTATGTCTTGTTTTGTTTGTTTTGTTTTCTTCCTCTTCCTGTTAGAGGCAAGTTCTCCCACCAGGGAGGCCTATAACCCTTGGTCCTCCCGCCTCCACATTGTGCCTGTGTCATCATGCCCCTTTCAACCATGTGCATCTTAAAATGCGGTTAGGAGAGGATGGGCCACTGGTGGCTAGAGCATCAGTTACCAGGCCAGTCGAGGCTTTATGTCAACGTGTGTATCCACACAGCATGGCCAGGGTGTTAGGGTTAACGCTGCCAGTGTTTTGTTGTAATTAAAGGTGGAAAAATGACAAAAGCCAAATGTCAGTGAGTGATGTAACTATTTAAAAGACTACTCGGGTTTTGTCCAAACTGAACTGGTTGTCTGTCTGTGCTCATTGGTACCCAGAGGGATGCTGGGGAAACCCCTGCCCAAGTGAGGCTTCATGGGGGAAGTGCCTGGCACCGGATCTGAGTAGCCATACTTAGTTCTGGGATGTACAGAAGTAGAGGCTAAGGAAGAGTGGGAAAGTCATGTGATGTGAGGGGACAGAAAGCCTTAGAACACAGGGAGAAGTATCATGTAATACAGAGTTCTAGGGTCTTGGCATGAGGTATGTTTCAAAAGATGGACCTGTGGCCAGGCACGGTAGTGCACACCTGTAACCCTAGCACCTGATGGAGCCTGAGGCAGGAGGATGGCAAGTTCAGGATGAGTCTGGTTGCAGAGTTCCAGGCCAACTTGGACTACACACTGAGACTACATGGTGGCCTATAAACACAAAAAGCTTGGTGCAGTGGTACATGCTTGTAATCTCAGTGCTTGGGATTTGAAAACATGTTGGCAAATCTCTGGGCTACTGCTAACTGATCTAACCGAATCACTGAGTTGTAAATTCATTGAGAAACTCTGTCAAAAACCAAGGGCCCAGAGAGATGACTTGGCTGGTACAGGCACTTGCCCTGCAAGTTTAGATGACCTGAGTTTGTTTCCCAGATCTCATGGAAGGGTTTTCCTCAGACCTCCACACACTTGCAGTGATGTGAACAGTCTTGTGCGCGCGCGCACACACACACACACACACACACACACACACGAGAGAGAGAGAGAGAGAGAGACTTAAAAACGAATAAGAAATTGAAGAGCATAGGGACATCAAGCTCTGGCCACTGCATGCGTCTTGCACATGCGCATGTGAGCCCACACACATAATGCACACACACACAAACAGTGCATATTGACATGTAAACACAGAAAATGACAGAGTCAGGAGCCACCGAGAAGAAAGATGGTGAACTTTGATATTTAAGAGGAAGAGAAAGTAGTAAAGAAAATGTAGCAGACAGCCGAACACCACAGTACCTGTAATTCCAGTACTTGGGAAGCTGAGACAGGATTGCTGCCTGTTTGAGGACACAGTGCGCTGTGTAGTGAAACTCGATCTCTATAACAGAAAAAATTTAAAGTTGCAGCATCAGTTTCTAGAAACTGAGACTAGGAAACTAGTAAAATACTGAAACAAGGTTGAGCCTTTCTTAGCTCCCAGTCCTGATGTTGTGTCTTCACAAATAGCCCATTTGTGAGCGAGGCTCCACTTCCAATTTTATATACTCAGGAGCATGCTGTTATTACTCTTACTGTGGCCACAGCTTGGAAGAACAGTGGAATATTCTTAAGAAACCATGGGATGCAGGAGAGGGGACTTGGGGCCAAGGTCAAGGGCCACATTAGGGTTGGGTGAGCCCTGCCTGGTGCTGCACAGGGGTAGAGAATAGGACTAGTAATCCCAGACTTGGGAGGTAAAAGCAGGAGGATCTGGAGTCCAGAGTCATTCCCAGCTATATTAATGGGGTCAAGACTAGCTTGGACTACTGGAGATGCAGCCTCAAGGAAAACCAAAACAGAGAGCGGAGATGGCAGCAGCTGCTCTGGAAAATAACTGAGTTTTCCATGAATTAATTTCTTACCTTTTCTTTCTCTTTACTTTTTTTTTTTAAATACCACTTCTCATATAGGCCACACTGGCCTCTGTGCCAGTCTGTGTCATTACACAGCTAAGGATGACCTTGAACTCCTGATCCCTCTGCCTCTTCCTCCCAGTGCAAACATTACAGGCCTGTGCCAGCACACAGGGCTTATGCAGTGCTAGGGATCAAACCAGTCGAGGGCTTCATGCATGCTATGCAAGCACTCTGCCAGCTGAGCCCCGGCCCCGGTTCCAGACAGAGTAAATGTCTTCTACTCATTGCTGTGTCCCCAGAGCTCCAGTGTGAGTAGAACATAAATGGATTTGTTTCAAAACAAGGGGCAGGGCCAGGTGTGATGGTGAGCACATTTAATCCCAGTACTGGGGAGGAAGAGGCAGGAGAATCTCCTTCAGTTGGAGGCCAGCCTGGCCTACATAGTGACCCTATGGTAAAGGTGGCCTCTCTGTATACAGCGACTTTTTGCATTGTAGGAAGAGTGAGCATCCATTACTCTGTATCCCTCCTGTGGAGGCAGGGGGACCAAGAGAGGATGAAGATTGCAAATTGGCAGCCATTATTTCACAGGAGAAATGTGTTTCTTTAAAGTAGACTTGGGGCCCCCAGTGACCTGAGTCTACCGAGGAAAGGCTTTCCTCACGCTAACATTACCAAAACTCTCTCCATTTTATGATGTAACCAGATTCCATTGAAATGAGCTCTAAATGAAAACATCAGTAGCTTTGTAAATATGAATGATGATTCTTAGTTTTGAAAAGTGAGATCAGAATTATTCCATTCAGAAGTCATCAGGCTCCAGTGCCTCAGAAAACTGGGGCCCAGCCTTGGTGAGTAACATTTGAGGCTGGTGAGGTAGAAGTTGGAGGTGTACTAGGTTCAGAGTTTTGAAATGGGGAGCATAGTTATTTACTGAGAAGATCTTGTGTAGCCTAGGCTGGCCTTGAGCGCACTGTGTAGCTGAGGATGACCTTCAACTCCTGACTCCCACCTTCACCTCCCAAATACTGGGATTATGGGTGTGCATGTCAGCACCTGGTTTAGGGAGTTGCTAGGATCAAACCCAGGGCTCTATGTGTCGGGTGAGCTCATGCTTGCTCCTGTCTCCTTAGGGAAAGTTAACGTAGTACTGGCCTTCAGCTACCACACAGCCTGTGGGTCCAACCATCAAAAGTGTTCAGAATTAGGCAAATTATCAGAGCCAAGAAACAGACCAGCTGTTGCCTCAGGCTGAAGAGTTTGAGGTGACAGAGGTGGTGTTAATGGGACAGCACGTCTTTGAGGATGATAGAAAAGTTTGAAAATTGGTCCTGGTGACAGCTTAACCCCACGCATGCAGGAACACATCAGGTTATATGGTGTCTAAGTGGAGGAACTGCATGGTGTGTGGATGAGGTCCCTACAGCTGTTTCTTAAGAACTAAGTGGAAAAAATACACAATGTGCTATGGACATAAACCATTGTATCCTTGAAAACTAGCAAAATTTTTGAAATAGTACAACAGAAAAGTGCATTATGTATCTCCTTAGTGCTTCTGCTGTGTGGCAGCTGTGTGACAACATATATTATATATTCATCTATTATCCATCCTTCTGTTTGAGGCAGTGCCTGGACTCAAGCTGGCATGACACTCATTAACTAGCTCAGGTTGACCTTGAACTCACTGTCCTCCTGCCTCAGCTTCTGAATGGTTATGAGCCCATCACTCATCCAATCAGTTACATTCTCGCTGACTACCACCATGCTTCTACCTTCTTTGCAAAGTTGTTGCATTTATTTATTTATGTACAGAGTCCATTCATCAGTTCTCTTCTTCCACCTGTGGGCTCCTGGGAATTGAACTCAGGTTGTCAGGCTTGGTAGGAAATGCCTTTACCCGCGGAGTCCTCTTACCAACTATTCCACCTTCTTCTAATTTTTTTTAAAAAAATTATTATTATGAGACTGGGTTTCTTTATGTATCCCTGGCTGTCCTAGAACTTGCTGTGTAAATCAGGCTGTCCTTGAACTCAGAGATCCCTCTGCCTCTGCCCCTGAGTGCTAGGATTAAAGGTCTGCACCACTATCATCTGCCTCCTGTACAACCTTAACATGCAGCGTGTTCCTTTTTTCCACAGCACTCTGCAAATAGCTCTGTATTTCTTTGTAGCCTCCTGCTTTCTAAAGTCTTCGATGTACCAGAGTCTAGGCTTGGGTGTAGATGAGTGGCAGATGTGCTTAGTAGATGCAGTGCCCTGGGTTCCATCCCCAAACGTGCATGCATACACACACGCACATGTGCACACACGGTGCCATTTATCACAATACCCAGAATGCATAGCTCCTTTTGTTGTTACAGCTCCGAGGTAAATGCACCAGGCCTTTTTAAAAATTGGTGTTTATCTAGCTTTAAAATACACCAGTAATTCTGTCTTTGTGCTTATGCATTTAATGTTTCAAGCTTAAATTACAGCATTTAAATTTGTTGATTCCTCATCTTGAGGAAAGATACTTTTAGATAGTTGCTAGGGATGCTTGTCTAATGTGACACTAAGTTTGAGAGATTGCTGGCACATTAACTGGTGATTTTTTCCCTCCCATTGCAAACACTAAATGTGATGGAAGTCTGCTCTATCAATGTTAACTCCCATGTTTGTTTGTTTTCAGTATTATGTGCCAAGAACCTTGCAAAGAAAGACTTCTTCAGTAAGTACCACCCAGCTTTTCTCTTGTATAATGTGATTTATGTATTTCTGAAAATTAATTTTTTTGTGCGCTGCCTGTGTGCGTGCGTGTGTGTGTATGTCTGTGTATGTTCCCATAGCATGCATGTGGAGGTTGGAAGGCAGCTTGCAGGAGTAGGTTCTCTCCTTCCACCATGTTGGTACCAGGCATTGGATTTAGAGCTTGTTAGCCCTGACATTTAATTTTTTAAAAAAGCACTGGGTGTAGTCTTCTCAATGTCTAGGAATCCGGAGCTTGACCAACATCTCCCAGCTGCACACAGCCTTCATCTCATCCTCCATCCTAGCTATGCCCAGTCATGGCCATGGATCCTGCTTCCTGACCTGGTAGTTGGAGGACCTTGCTCTCTGTTGGGTAGGGTAGTAATCTCTGATCAGATACAACCAAGGCATTTACAATGTAGCTGTATTGGCTAAAATTGCCAGTCCAGGTTTGCAAATTAAATCCCATTTTAAAATTTGTGTAATGGGAGGAAGTGTACAGAAGTAGGGGCTGTGCCCCTGAGTGTGCCTACATTTGGTGTCATCAGCACCCACAGCCCTGAAAACTCCCACTTCTAGTGCCTGGGGACTCAGTGCTTACATGGCATCATCCACATCCTCAGGATGAAGAGACTTAAGCTTCATCCAAGTGGCCAGGAATCTCCAAAGTGGTGGCTCTTTCTAAAACCCGCTGCCTTACCACTTGTCTCATGTTATAAGCCTGTTGGATGCATATGCTAGGGACTTTCTCCAATTAAGTCTTGGGGACTCCATGATGCCACAGCTAGCACAGGCAAAAGATCAATAAAACTCCTGTGGACTGGCTATTTGGATATTACTTCATCATAGATTCTGTTCTTATATTATTCAGTCCCTTTATTGATCATCAGGGATAGGGCTAGCTGGAGAGACAGGTGGCTCAGCATGGTTGTGTCCCAGTGCCCTCATGAGTAGCTCACCACCTGCAGCTCTAGCTCCACGAGATCCAACACTTCTAGCCCTCGCAGTACACACACACACACACACACACACACACACACACACACACACACACACACACACGTTACATATACAGAGACACCCACACATAAATAAAAGCAATTTTTAAAATGTGAAACTCAGCAGAGATGGGCGCTTGAGTTTGAGCTTGTTTTCATGTGTGAAGCTGTGATCGTCTCTGAACTCTTTTCGTTAATGGAGACTAGCCTTCAAAAAGAGACTAGTGAGGAGTGACCCATGCGGGCCGTTTATCCCAACGAGTAATCTTGCTGGTCTCTCTGCAGGGAGGATGCCACTGTGCCACCAGATAGACTGATCTCATCTAGGTATGTCTGCTCTCTTCCCTGCAGGACTCCCTGACCCCTTCGCCAAGATTGTTGTGGACGGCTCTGGGCAGTGCCACTCAACCGACACTGTGAAAAACACCTTGGACCCAAAGTGGAACCAGCATTATGACTTGTAAGTCAACCTCCCATGAGGCTCTGGGGCATAAGGAAAGCAGGCATGAAGCCATTTGAAGAGACATCCTGGAAAGAAAATAGATGGCTGGCTTTTTAACTGATGACCAAAGGGCTGGCCAAGCGAACTCATATTGCCAGCTTTACAGTTAATGCCCTGGGACGTTCTTGGCATTTGTTCTCATGGATTTTCATGGTTTGGTTCTTAACAGAGTGATGCTGTGACCCTTGGACATTTCAACTCCCCAGCCATTTTTAGCAGAAAAACAAACAGAGCTATGATTCATGCCCCAGTCTGCTACATTTTTTTTTCAGTGAAACCTAAATCTAGTTGTAGTTTTTATCTAAAAAGTCCATTAGCATGACCACATATTTCTGTTATTTTTTGAAAATGTTGACTTTTTTGGTACTGATATTTTCTCTATAACCATTCGTGCAGTTTTGTATATTTATTCCAAATTTAGGATCATATTTTTATATGGACCCATGTCCCTGCATAGCGATTAGTAACACAGATTGCACTGTGTGCACATGCGTGGGTGGGGTTTTTAGTAGTAGCTGCGATTGTGATCCTCTTCCCATGTCTTAGACCGTACCTTTGTGCACTCTGGATGGATTTTCGGGGGTTGTACAGAGTCCCTTTTGCAGACTAGTATTCTCTGTTAGGCCCAGCTCACTGCCCTCCAGAAGTGCTATAGTGTAGTTCGCTGCCTTACACGATCCTGTCATGTGCTGGGCCTGGCGGTGCTGGCCTGTGGCTCTGACACTTTGGAAGGCTGACGCAGGAGCATTGTGAGTTGAAGGCCTGCCCAATTTACAGAGCCAGTTCAGTCTAGCTGTTCCGTGTGGAGATGTAATTCATGTGAACCACAGTCACAACTCTACCGGAGTCCCACTCAGTGGATTGGCTTATAGGAAGCGGGTGAGTGGTGACTTAGCTCCAGTGATGCCCCTGTTGCTCTTCTCAGGATGCACAGGCAGCGCGGCAGCTGAGTGTCTCCTCTCCATGTTACCCTGGGATGAGGGGGAGGGCTTGTGAATTTGATAACTTTCAGGATTTCCTGAGACTTGTGAGTTTCTTATTTCCTGTGTTTTAATGAGATTCCTTTAGAATTTCCTGAGTTTAAATAAGTCTCCCTCTGGTGTAGAATATTTCAGTTCTAAAGAAATTGCTTTACAGCACCAGCCTGGGCGACTTAAACTCCATCTAAAAAAATAAAATAAAATAAAATAAAAAAATTTAAGGGTGGGGGATGGGATTGGGCTTTAGATGGCTAAGGAAGAACACTTTCCAGGGAAAGGTCTAGGGCATGGCTTGGTGGTGGAGCACTTGCTTTGGCCTGTGGGAGGCCCTCGGCTCCATCTCTAGCATAATAAACGAATGAATAAAGGAAAAACAAATTTAGAATGCTTATTACGACATTGTTCCCTGCACTCTCTGCTCATGTGTCTGGAGTCCTTTTCCCACACAGCCAGATCTACCCCTACTCCATGCATGTAAATGACGCTGTCACAGTTCAGAAGTGCGTCCGAACGAGTTCATGTGCTCCTGCAGGTACGTTGGGAAAACCGACTCCATCACCATCAGTGTGTGGAACCACAAGAAGATCCACAAGAAGCAGGGGGCCGGCTTCCTGGGCTGCGTGCGACTGCTCTCCAATGCCATCAGCAGATTGAAAGACACTGGCTGTAAGAACCAAATGCTCTTGCGCCTCTCAGTGCGGCTGGAGAAAGCTTAGGAGGCATCTTTTTCTTTCTTTTATTTGTTTTGAATGCTGAATACAGAATTCCTGCCTTCCTCTCTAGTTGACCTTCCCTGGGTTAAGTTTTGAATTGTTTGTTTGCAGACCAGCGTTTGGATCTATGCAAACTAAATCCCTCAGATACTGATGCGGTCCGTGGCCAAATAGTGGGTAAGAATTTTCTCATCTGCATAAAGGGCGCTTTGACGGAACCCACCGTCCTGCTCTCAGTACCGATGGGGCACAGGCTTCCAGGGCAGACCACATCCGGGCCATCTCTCCAGAACTAAGCCTTTCCTCTTGTGTGGCTTTCATTCTTTTCTCCGGTTTCCTTCATCTTGTCATTGAAACTGAGTTCCCGTGACTCCAGTTGAGATGGAGGGTGTGATTTAAGAGTGTCATGCCAACTGCCACAAGAATGGACAGTTGGTGTCTGTATTGCCCAGAAGCACTAAGAGCTGAGGCCACATGTTGAAGAGTTGAGTTGGGATGGCCACATGTGCAAGAGCTGGAATATGTGACTTTCTCTGGGAAGCCCCTTCTGTGTGACAAAAGCAACGATGGATGGTGTGTAGCAACCCAGTGACGTGATTTCTAGTCAGAGGGTTTCGTTGTGTTGGGAGAAAGAGTAAATGTGCGGACAGTGTTGGCTGGAGGCATTCCGATGGAGTGGCCTTTGAGCTGCCCATCCCCCTACCCACCCTGTTCTTGGCAGTGTCTTAGGGGAAAGCACACGCTGGCTCTGTGTACTGCGTGGACTGAGTGGAGCAGCAGCCAGGCTGAGTCACTCTGCAACTCCAGATGCCTCAGGTCCCAAGACAGTGAGCAGCGCATCCACCCTGGAAGCAACTTACCAGTAACGTTCCCATGTGCTGCGTCCCCACCTGGAATCTCTTCTTTCCTTTGTGGAGAGAGATGTGTCGGGGGCAAACACCAAGCAACTGAAACCTAGGAGTAAATGTCTTTCTTGTTCGCTCCAGTGAGGCCAGAACACGGATGTTTCTTTAGATTGAGCTAGACTGTGGGCGCTGAAGGTGTCCTTTGTACCGTCACTAAACATAAACCAGGTCTTTTTAAGATGGGAGCTAATGTAATAGAATTAACACTATGTTCTGTAGTTTTATGGGGGGCGGTGGGCATGAGAAACCCAGCGGCTTTCCTGCTCTCTGCTTTCAAGGACTGTTCAAACAGTATGTGGTGTGTGCAGCTGTTGGCCTGAGATGCTTTGCAGTGGAAGCGTTGAGGGGGGGGTGTATATAAACTCAATTTCTTTTTATGATACTGGACATACGTTATAGGCTGTCAGTGGCTCACTGTGCTGCAGTGCAGGGATGTCAAGCATCCCTGGTTCTAATGCAGACTCTCCTTTTCTATTATAGTCAGTTTACAGACCCGAGACAGAATAGGCAGTGGAGGGTCGGTGGTGGACTGCAGAGGACTGCTAGAAAATGAAGGGTACGTATACCCCGTGATGCCAGCCATGGTCTTCCTCCCCATAGGAAGGACTCTTTGAACCTTATACTGCTGTGTGGGATAAAACTATTCCAGACTACTGTTTATGAAGGGAGGTGTAACTACCCCAGGGATTATCCCCTCAAAGACGCAAGAAAAAACTCAGGGAGGTTCCTACCAGCTAGAGATAATAGTTGAGCTAGGCATGGTGGAATATATATATTAAAATATATGTATATATTAAAATATATATTAAAATATTTTATATATATTATATATATATATATATTAAAAAAGAGCCCAAGAAACAGCTTTTAAAAGCAATACAGGGCCGGGCGGTGGTGGTGCACACCTTTAATCCCAGCACTCGGGAGGCAGAGGCAGGCGGATATCTGTGAGTTCGAGACCAACCTGGTCTACAAGAGCTAGTTCCAGGACAGGCTCCAAAGCCACAGAGAAACCCTGTCTCGAAAAACAAAAACAAACAAACAAACAAAATTCAGGACTCCATTCATGTGTGTGCATGTGCTCACATAGGCCAGAGGTCAACCTTGATGACATTCTTTAGGAGCCACCCACCTTGAATTTTTTTTTAAGATTTATTTATTTTATGTGTATTGATGTTTTGCCTGCATGTATGTCTGTGTGAGGGTGTTGGATCCCCTGTAACTGGAGTTACACCGTTATGAACTGTCATGTGGGTGCTGGGAGTTGAACCTGGGTCCTCTGGAAGTGCTCTTAACCACTGAGCCATCTCTCCAGCCCCCGACTTGGATTTTGAGACAGGGTCTTTCATTGGCTTGGGACTCACCAGTTAGCCTAGGCTGGCCAGCCAGTGAGCCCCAGGGATACACCTATCCCCTCCCTAGTGCTGGGATTACAAGTACACTCTACACCACTAGCTGGGCTTTGAAGCAAGGTCCCTGCTGCTTGCACGGTAAGCGCTCCACCAGTTGAGCCTTTGCCCCCGGCCCTGGACTTTGTTTCCATCATGATTTATAGGAGAAAT
The DNA here is from genome assembly GCA_028555095.1 of Dicrostonyx torquatus. NCBI lineage: Eukaryota > Metazoa > Chordata > Mammalia > Rodentia > Cricetidae > Dicrostonyx > Dicrostonyx torquatus. Next base: position 378,312 of record JAQHUG010000097.1, read on the forward strand.
CTGAACAGTGGCTCATGTTTGATTTTGTTTTTCAAAGTTAATGTTCCTTTGTTCGGCTGCAATAATGGAGAAGTCATTGCCTTTAAAAAGGTGGTCTGTGCCAAAACACATGCGGTAGAATGGTAGAATGTAGGAGCTGGACTGGCAATAGCTGTGGTGGAGAGGATGGGAGAGCAGCCTGCTTTAACTGGTTTCTGTAGAAGCTCATTGTTTGTTCTTTCAATATAAGAGGTTTTTAAAAAGTATTCCGTAGTAAGGGGAAGTGGCTCATGAAGGCAAATTGTTTGAAACTGATGGGGTAGGGGCAAAGACTGTTTAAAAAACACTTAGAGTCATGGTATTTTTTTTTTAACAAAGGATTTTATCCTTGAGTAAAATAACAAAATGGAGTGTTTAGATTAAATCAAGAAAAATGAAAAGTCACCTTCTGCTCCACCTCTCCATTATTTAGAGCTGTTACCTAGCGTGGCCCATTATTCTAAATTGTAGCATGGCCCTATTATTCTAAATTGTAGTCCCTGTGACCTCTTGTTCCACTTAAGAGTCTTTCTCTCTCATTGGACACCCTAAATGTCATGAAACTTAGCATTGGGAACACTGTCACTTGTTAAAGGGACATAGAACAAGTGCATGTGGCTTTTGAGTGCGTGAGTCTTGTGACGCTTCCATGATGTTCCCACACCTGCTCTTCTGCCCTGTCACTTCCAGAACAGCGTATGAAGACTCAGGCCCTGGAAGGCCGCTCAGCTGCCTCATGGAGGAACCTGCCCCATATACAGATGGTACCGGTGCAGCTGCAGGAGGTGGGAACTGCAGGTTTGTGGAGTCTCCAAACCAAGACCAGAGACTCCAAGTACAGCGACTCCGAAATGCTGAGGTTCGAGGGTCCCTACAGACACCCCAGAACCGACCACATGGCCACCAGTCACCGGAGCTGCCTGAAGGCTATGGTGAGTGTCTTAGTTTGCTGTCTGCTGCTATGATAAACGCTGTGATGAAAAGCAGTTTATTTAGGCTTACAGGTTTCAGCCTGTCACTGAGGGGGGTCAGGGAGGAACTCAAGGCAGAAACCATGGAGGAATGCTGACTCCTTGCTCCACATGGCTTGCTCTGCCAGCCTTCTTTCTTTTTAAATTCAGCCATTAATTAATTTTACATCCTGACTGAAGTTTCCTTTCTCTCCTCTCCTCCTAGTCTGTCTCCCCCCACCTCCAGAAAACTGACAGAACCAACTAACCTGGGCTCATAGGGGCTCACAGAGACTGAAGTGACAACCAGGGAACCTGCATGGGACTGACGTAGGTCCTCTGCATATCTTACAGTTTTGTAGCTTCGTCGTCTTGTGGAATTCCTAACAGTAGAAACAGGGCTGTCTCTGAATCTGTTGCCTACTTTTGGGACCCTTTCCTCCTACCGAGTTGCCTTGTCCAGTCTTAATAGAGGATGTGCCTATCAAGGTACCTGCTACTTGATATGCCATGACTGGTTTTTAAGACAGGGTCACATTATAAAGTCCTGGCTGTCCTGGAACTCACTTTGTAGACTAGCCTGGCCTTGAACTCAGAAGTCTACCTGCCTCTGTCTCCTGAATTCTGGGATCACAGACATGTGCCACCATGCTCAGTCTTACATCATCCAAGTCCACGTGCTCAGTAGGCTGGGCCCTCCCACGTTAATCACTAATGAAGAAAATGCCCCAGAGACCAGTCTGATGGAGGAATGTTCTCAATTAAGCTTTTCTTTTCCAAAATAACTCTAGCTTCTATCAAGTTGACAGAAAACCAACCAGGAAAATGAGGAACTTACCCTGTGCCCCTGGGGAATCAGCACTTTTCCTGAGAGCATGTGCTCTCAAACCTTTAAAGTATCCTGTGCACAGCTGCTAATGACCTAGTTATGCCTTCCATGGCCGTGCCCTCTGTGGCCATGTAAGGATGGGTGGGACATTTGTAATGAACTCTAGAGCAGGCATCCCTTCTCTCTGTGCAGAGGCCCCGTGGAAATGCTAGCTAGGGACATAGCAGAGAGACAAGCAGTGTGAAGCCAGTGAGGAAACTCATGGTGGTCTGTTATTTGAGAATGGAAGGGACATCAAGGGGATGGAAAGAGCAGAGCCATGTGGCTGCAGTGGAGAGAAGACCAAGAGGGGATGTGGTTCCCATCATCAGATCACCCAGATGCAAGCATGTTAGGAGATGATGGTAGAGATGGAAGGTTGCTGTTATGGCAGAAGTGGGTGGAGACATCCACTGTGGCTCCATGAGAGATGGATTCTACTGAAATATGGGGACAGAGTAGATTTGAGGAAGCCAGCCATGGCCTTGTAATTATTTTCTCTGTAATCATAAAGAATGTAGAAAGAAGCTGGTATAGTGGTGCTCACCTGTGGTCACAATACTGTGGATGCGGTACAGTGTGCACACCTGCAGTCACATCACTGAGGATGCGGTACAGTGTGCACACCTGCAGTCATCACTAAGGATGTGGTACAGTGTGCACACCTGCTGTCACATCACTGAGGATGCGGTACAGTGTGCACACCTGCAGT
>JAQHUG010000097.1:381802-405807 GCA_028555095.1 Dicrostonyx torquatus
GTCACATCACTGAGGATGCGGCACAGTGTGCACACCTGCAGTCACATCACTGAGGATGCGGTACAGTGTGCACACCTGCAGTCACATCACTGAGGGTGTCACTGAGGCAGAAGAATCATGAATTCAAGGCTGATTTGGTCTATATCATAAGACCTGTGTCAAAACACTATCATATATACATATGTAAAATAAAATAAAAATAAAAGCTTAAGAATCTGAAAGGATTGGAGTGGGAAACTGTGGAGCTAAATTTACTCACTCAGATTCCTTTCTCATGCAGAGCAAAGGACGACAGTACAGGGACAAGTGTACTTTTTGCACACGCAGACTGGAGTCAGCACGTGGCATGATCCCAGGATTCCCAGGTAGGCCCCATAGGCTTGAAGAGCCAGCCCCTCTCATGGACTCTTAACTGCCATGAAGGGAGATGGAGGCTGGGACTTGCTGGGCAGGGGCATATGTGGGGGAGCGTGGAACCTTGGTCGCCTTTGAAGTTGGTCATGTGACCATCTACTATTATCTCTCTACTTTTTTTGTAAATGCATAAAATTTTCCTTTCTACAAAGTGAAACAAGAAAGATAAAGACTCTGTTACCCTCTCTCTCTTCTACTTTACTGTCCCTCTTCCTCAGTCCCTTGGGGACCATTCCGGGGGGAGATGAAGCTTTTCTATACGAATTCCTTCTACAAGGCCATACATCCGAGCCCAGGTCAGAGAGACCCCCGCCCCACCCTGTACCAGAGTTAAGTTTCTCTCTTTCTTTGCTATTTTCCTTTTACAGTAGCATTGCTCCTTAAGATACCTCAGGTAATGCTCATTCCCTTTTCATTCCTGATTTGTTTCCCGACACCCAGCTTCCTTTCTTTGGTGTTGAATTTAGAATTCAGCGTCTGCCATTTGCATGGGAATATTACCTACAAATGACTGAGGCGCCTCCTGGTGTGCATCTAAGAAAGGACATGCGTCCATATTAATCCCTGATGTGTCTTGAGCAGACACGCTGGTCCCTCCTGACTAGATCACAGTGATGTTACCAAGGGGCCGAAGTGAAAGCACTTGGTGAACATGGGCTGCCTTGTGTGCGCTTTGTCATCGAGTACATTCTCTGTTCTCCCAGCCTTGAGAGAGTGGGGCCCTCAGGTGCTTCTCGGGGAGGAATCTTGGCTATTCCGAGCTTCTGGTTTGATTAGTGATTCCCAAGAGCTTCCTAATGGGAGTCGGGTGCTTCCTGCTCGTGTAGCGTGAGGAAAGCTCTTCCCGGGGTAGCCCCATTCCTTATGGGGGGCATGCACACTTGAGAGGTCTGCCCTACCTGTCAGGTGTTGCTGCCGTATGTAGGCCAGAGATTTGTTTGGACTGACTGGGGTTGGCACAGGTAGCAGTATGACAGGGATGTGGGTACCTTGCCAGGAAACCTCTGTGGCTGCTGGCGCTGAACGTTGGTCTGTCTATTCCTTGGTTTTCAGTGGGATAAAACTCTCTTTACGTTCCGTTTTGCTAGAGACCTTAACAGTGTGAACTGCGATGAACTTGGGCCACTGCCTCCAGGCTGGGAAGTCAGAAGTACAGTGTCGGGAAGAATCTATTTTGTAGATCACAATAATAGGACAACCCAGTTTACAGACCCACGGCTTCACCATATCATGAAGTAAGACTGTAGCTGGCCTCTTTACTTTATAATTGGATGCTTCTTTGCACCAATATTGGTGTGTGTGTGTGTGTGTGTGTGTGTGTGTGTGTGTGTGTATGTTGGGGAGCAAGTGCTCAACAGTGGTGTGGTGTGTGTAGAAGTCAATGTCAGGTTTTTTCTCTATCATTCTCCACCCTAATTTTTGAGCAGGGTGACCTGGAACTCACCGTTTTGGCTTGTCTAGCTGGCTAGGTTCTGCCTGGCTCCACCCCCAGCACTAGAGTGACAGATGAGCACAACTGGGTTTTTCCTTGAGTGCTGGGGATCTGAAGTCAGGTCCTCATGCTTGCAGAGTAAAAACTTGACTTGAACCATTCCCTCAGTCCTACACTAACATTTTTCTTAATGTATCTACTGCAGTGTTTTCTCGATGATAGGCACAAGAAAATAAAGTAGATATTTGATGAATAGTGACATAATTTAAACCCTGATATTAGCATGGCTGCTACTAAGGCTGTTTATTGTTGGCACCCTTTTCCTCCAGCAGCCTAAGTGAAGGTCACTGCAGTGATGGCAGAAAGAGGTTCTCCAGCAAAACTTGCACAGCACATTCTGAAAGGGCCTGCTGCTGCTGTTGGTGCTGCTGCTTTCCGGAGCCTTTTCCTGCACCAGGCAGTTATGTTGTGGAAATGGGCATGATCTTTTGTGCCACCCCCAGACACAGCTTCATACATAGCTCTGCAGTATGGCTAGAATTAGTGGCAAAACTTGAATAAAGCAAATGCCACATTGTTTCTAATGGCCCGGGTCCCCGTCACTGATCTTTGTTCTTAGTTAATAGGGCTGGGAATCTTGATCAGAAGGAGTGGGTGTCACTGGATGTCACAGGTTGCTTGCTGTTCACTTCCAGCCTGGCTTCCTATGTCTCTTGTACTAGCCTCTACCAGCCTTGTTTCATTCCTGCCAAGGCCCTGCCAATAGTGCACCAGTTGGTATCAATGACCCATATGGATGCATGACACACAGATAATTTCTGTTGTAATTTTCAGTAATAGTGTAGCAGATTATATTAGTCAGGGTTCTCTAGAGGAACCAAACTTACAGAATGGATATATACAGATAGTGGTCTGGCCACTCCAACGATGGCTGTCTACCAACAAAAGGTCTAAGAATCTATTAGCTGTTCAGCCTACAAGGCTGGGTGTCTCAGCTGGAATCCAGAAGCAGTAGGCTCTAATGCCAGTGATGGAATGGACTTGCTAGTGAGAGCAAGAGCAAGCAGACAGAGAGCAAGCTTCTTTCTTCCACGTCCTTTATCTAGGCTGCCAGTAGACGGTATGGCCCAGATTAAACGTGGATCTTCCCACCCCAAAATATCTGCATTGAAGGTTTATCTTCCCACCTCAAAGATCCGGATTAGAAGTGGGTCTTCCTACTTCAAATGATTTCATTAAAACAACAAAAAACAAAAACCAAGGCCAGGGGAGGCAGAGGCAGGGGAATCTCTGTGAGTTCGAGGCTAGCCTGGTTTACAAGAGCTAGTTCCAGGACAAGCCCCAAAGTTACAGAGAAGCCCTATCTCGAAAACCAAAAAAAGAAAGAAAAACCCTGCAAAAACCAAAACAAAACACAGATGTGCCCAGCCATTTGGGTTATAGTTCATTCCAGGTGTAGTCAGGTTGACAACCAAGAACAGCCATCACACAGATAAATGACTGCTTAGAGTTGGGGTATCTCCTTTATTGTACCCCAGAGCTATGTCAGGCTGATGCCCACTGTCAGCAGCATTAAAGAGCCTGCTGCCTGCAGTGTGTGCTGGGCTCTTCAGAGTCAGTGGTGCGGGCTGGCCTGCAGCTCCTTACCTGTCTAGTGACTGCTGTTTCTCCTCTTTACAGTCACCAGTGCCAACTCAAGGAGCCCAGCCAGCCGCTGCAGCTGCCCAGTGAGGGCTCCATGGAGGACGAGGAGCTTCCTGCCCAGAGATATGAGAGAGATTTAGTCCAGAAGCTCAAAGTTCTTAGACACGAACTCTCTCTTCAGCAGCCCCAAGCTGGTCATTGTCGAATAGAAGTTTCCAGAGAAGAAATATTTGAGGTAAAGGATTAAGTCTTGATAAGTCGTACGGCCCATGGAGAAACAAGTGGGGAGGTTTGTGTTAGATCGTCTGCTCACACGTCTTGGTGGACCTGCTCTTGGCTTCGTATTTGAAGGATCGGGTTACTGGTCTGTTCCTATTTAGTTTTTATTGTAGCTGGATGTGAGAGCATATGCTTTTCATCCCACTACTAGGGAGGCAGAGGCAAGGGGATCTCTGAGTTTGAGGCTGGTTTGGTCTAGAGTGAGTTTCAGGACAGCCAAGGCTACACAGTGAGACCCAGTCTCAAAAAAGATTTTCTTTTGTTATGGATATTCATTATACAAGGTACTGTCACACAAGGACATTTTCATCCTGTTCTCTGCGCCTCTTTCCCAGCCCCCTCCCTCCACTTTCTTGCCCACCCATAGTCCTCTTGTTCTCCTAAACACTTTCACAGATAGATATATGATTTTATGTATCTGTAAAATTTGGGAATCTTTTATATGAGAGAAAACGTGGTATTTGTCTAAGGCAGGCTTAGTTTATGCACTGTCTCTATCTCCAGTTGCACTTCTCTGCAGACAACACAACTTCATTCTATAGAGAAAATCCATGTAGTGTTTATCCATTCCCGTTGTTGGACACCCAGGTTTTTCCATAGCTTAGCTGTTGTGGATGAGCATTGATGACTTTTGTGTAATCGTCAAGGTAAGTCTCTGGAGTACATGCGTGCCACACTGTAGATCTAGTTGTGGTTTGCTGAGAAACCTCCAGCCTGACTTCCATGGTGCCCGGACTAGTGTGCACACCCATCAGCTGTGTGTAGGTGTTCCCTTTTGTCCACATTCTCAAGAGCATTTAATTGTCTTCTTAATGTCTACCATTCTGACGGGTGAAATGAGCTTTCCATGTAGTTTTTTGAGTTCTTTGTATAGTGCATATATGAACCTCCGAGATTAGTATAGCTAGCAAAGATTTTTCCCCACTGAGAGATCAGTATTATTTAGTGAGATGCAGAGTTTCTAGGGACCAAGGCTCATGCTGAGCAGAATTGTGTTTCTGTTTCTGACAAGTTTAAGTGTTTAGTGGTTTTACGGGTGAGAATGGAGCTATGCAGAGCCTGGTTGTTGTAGGCTGGGACCCTGACCGAACCCTGACCTGACCCTGAGCACATGCAGGTCACTTCTCAGCCTGGTGCTCTCCTCAGACCCACTCATCCCTTCCAGAGTTTCAGTGGAGGGACTTCCTTCTCAGAGACAATGGGGACCATTTGGACCAGGCTTGTCTCTGGGAATAGGAAGGAAAGTGGTTCTGCCCCTTGCCAGTTCCTGGCAGTCAAAATTGCTACATGGTTAGGGACTTTTACGCAAAAAAATGTGGGTTATGAGGTAAAACCTTAGTTTTGTTTGGGCTTCACCCTGCCCCTCTGAGTGGAGACGCTTGGCAGAAATTACCACTGGAGGCAATTTTCCAGTTTGGGAAACTTGGTGAAAACCTATCTCAAAATGCAAAAGTGAGAAAGGGCTGGGATTGTTCAGTAGCAGAGCCCCTGCCTAGAATCCCCCAGTGAGGGGCTGGGGTGTGGCTCAGTGGTAGAGCACCTGACTAGAATCCTCCAGTGAGGGCCTGGGGTGTGGCTCAGTGGTAGAGCACCTGCCTAGAATCCCCCAGTGAGGGGCTGGGGTGTGGCTCAGTGGTAGAGCACCTGCCTAGAATCCCCCAGTGAGGGGCTGGGGTGTGGCTCAGTGGTAGAGCCCCTGCCTAAATCCCCTGGTGAGGGGCTGGGGTGTGGCTCAGTTGCAAACTTGTCTAGTATTTTGCAGTACCCTGAATTCCATTTCTCCAGTACCCCCTAAATTTTTCTGAACCCATGGCTTTGAATGCATAGGAGTCGTATCGCCAGATCATGAAGATGCGGCCGAAAGACCTGAAGAAGCGCCTGATGGTGAAGTTCCGAGGGGAGGAAGGCTTGGACTATGGTGGAGTGGCACGGTGAGCTGCTAGTTTATCCCCTTTTCCACCTGATTCTTAGATCGTTGTAGCTGCATTTCAGGAAAGCTATTTGCCCTTCACTTCTCGAGTGCTACAGTGGAGTGTGACCTGCTCCGCTGTGCCAGCATCCCACGGGATGCTCAAGCTTCTCCTGCTGACTTGAGCTGCTGATGTCACCACTTAGAAAATCCATTATTGTCACTTTGTTTACTTGGCACAGTCGGGATTAAATTTTGAACCACACTTCTTTAGCTCATGTGTCTGAACACAGAGCTCCAAGGGCCACTCCTGAACTTAACATGGAGGTAGCCTGGCTTGTCTCATTGCAGCATAGGGCAAGGCACATGTAAATTGTACTTGTATTGAGGGAATTTTACATGCTGGCATTCTGGGTCGGAATAGTTATAGTAAATTTAGAAAGAATAATGAGACGCCTCTTCCTGTCCAGCCCCTTTTCACTTTTGAGATGAGGTTTGTTCTGAGAAGCACCTGGTATCATCCTGGTGATCAGGTTCAGGCTGCTGCCTCCTGATAGAGGGATGTGGTTACAGACATGGACTCTGGGCAGTAAGGGGAATGCTTAACTTCTGCTCTACTGTTGAGCTGTCTTCAGTTTTTCATGGCTGCCATTTAGGCTCCTCTGAAACGCTTTTTCTCTTTAAAGACTTCACTTTATGTGTGGCTGTTTTGCCTGCATGTGTGTTTAAGGCCAGAAGAGGGCATCAGATTTCCCTGGAACTGGAGTTCCAGATGGTTGTGAGCTGCCATGGGAACTGGGAATCAAACCAAGTGCTGTGCAAGAGCTGACCATGCTCTTGACCTCTGAGCCATCTCTCCAGCACCTCTACTCTTAAATTACAGAATACTGTTTAGCCCTTTAGAATTTAATTGTCTGTGGATTCTGTTTTTTTCTCTTCCCTCCCTGTTCCTCTTTCCTTCTCATGTCCCTGTCCCAGAATTCAAAACATAGCATAGCCTGAGCCTAAGATAATCCTCCTGTCTCAGCCTCTTGAGTGCTGGAATTAGAGGTGTGAACCACCACACCTGGCTTCTTTTTTTTAAAAAAAAATTTATTTATTTATTTATTATGTATACAATATTCTGTGTATATGCCTGCAGGCCAGAAGAGGGCATCAGACCCCACTACAGATGGTTGTGAGCCACCATGTGGTTACTGGGAATTGAACTCAGGACCTTTGGAAGAGCAGTCAGTGCTCTTAACCACTGAGCCATCTCTCCAGCCCCACCTGGCTTCTTTTTAAAACAAAGCTTGTCTTCCTTGTCCCCATAAACTTGAAAATCCCCGCGACAGCCATTTCCTTAGAAACCTGGTCCCTCTGTGGCTCTCCAGCCTGAGTGTCACTTGGGTTGCCTCAGCGTTGTGACCCCAGCCACTCCTTACCTGGCTTTGTCCTTGTGGAGTATTTGTGTAACGTACCTTTTCTTTCATCTGTGTCCCCCAACAGTAGCTCCACTTGGTGAGAAACGTTGATAGTTCACGGCTAGACCCCCAGTTCCAGAATGGCCCTGTAAACACCTGCTGTGCACAGGAGTCTCTTTCCGCATCGCTCCTCCTCTCTACCATAGTTCCCGTCTCTCCCTGCAGGGTTTCCTTACCTTGTCTTCCAGTGCGTAAAGGTGGCAGGGTTGGGGTTTCTAAGTTACTGTATAACACACTAGCTTATTGAATCCCATTGTAATCAAGTATAAAGTGAAGAATTAAGCAAATGCATCTGATGCGAATTAAGTCCTCTCACCAGAGCCCTTCCATCTCCACCTGTGTGTTCTTTAGGACTTGCATTTATTCACTAGCTGCCAGACTTGGGGACTCTACAGTGACCTGGGCTCTTGACACATCTGCACATGGCAGAATGTTCTCAGTCCCCACTCTCCTGTACTCTTAACTGAATGAGGGAAGAAGTGCTTAGGGACCAAGGAGGGCCCATGGTCCTCAGAGGATGAGTGGCAGGAAGTCAGGGTGGGAGAGCATCAATCTTCTGCCATGTTTTGGTCTGGCATGTCTGTATTTTTTTTATATTTCCATTACTTTCTTGTACAAATGGCTTTGATCTGTGCTACCTCCCTAACCTGCCTACTTTCTGTTTGAAAGAGTAAGAAATGCCACAATAAAATTTGAGGTCGCTGTCTCAGGAGCTATCTATTTGGAAGGTACTTTGCCTCAAAAGTGTCCGCAGGATTGAACCCATCCCGCAGGAGGGTCCCTCACAGCTCCACTACAGCCTTGATCTGGTTTCCAGTGGAAGTGGTTGTTGTGTTTGGCTGCTTTGGGTTTATGATTTTTTTTTTAAGAGTAAAGTGATCCAAGCATTAAAGGAATTCAGAAAACAAGGTAACCAATGTATCCCCACCAGATTTCCAACACTCTTAGTATCTTCTAATAGTTTAGGTTCATCTAGGTGTTTTAACATTATACCAGTGATGACTAGGCGCGGAGATAGCTCAGTCCGTAAAGTGCTTGCCCTAAAGGCAGGAGGACCTGAGTTCAAGCCTTGGAACCCACACAAAAGTCTAGCACAGTGGCATGTGGAGCTGGGGCAGTGGAGACAGGAGGATCCCTGGGGCTCACTGGCCAGCTTGCCTCAAAAAATAAGCTGGAGAGCAATTGAGGAAGACCTCTGAGGTCAACCTCTGCCCTTCGCATGAACACATACACATAAACACATACATACACATGATTAAATTTAAAAAAATGAAAGTGGTTCGTGCTTATGGTCTAAAGGGCAGAGTTGTTCATGTCTTGGAATGTTCCCTCTGTGAAACTCTACTATAGAAGGCTTAGAAACTTCAAAACCGGAAGTGGAGAGCTGGCTCAGCAGTTAAGATCACTCTGTTCCTGCAGCGGGCCTGACCTTGGTTCCCAGCATCTGGCCTCCTTGGGCTCTGCATGTATACATGTGGCATACAGTTACTGCCTTAGAAAAAAGTCAGAAACTGATACATGTGAGCTGTGCTGTCTTTGTTCCCAGGGAGTGGCTGTATTTGCTGTGCCATGAAATGTTGAATCCATATTATGGGCTCTTCCAGTACTCCACAGACGACATCTACACACTGCAGATCAACCCGGACTCTTCGGTCAACCCTGTGAGTGCTCCGCACAGAGACTTAGGAATCCAGCTGGAGTTTGTGAGGCAGATCTGCTTTCCACCAGCACTTGGTGACTTAGAGAGGATGCTGAGGAGAATTCAGGGCAAGGGTGGGAGCATTGGCTTGCAGAACCTGATTCCAACCTGGATTTCTGCCAAGTTGAGATCAGGGGTCTGCTGTCTGTAGGGGAGGGCTGTGGCTCCGAGCTGTTTTGTGCAGAGCATGTTACCCTTTGAGGGCACTCTGGTTTAGTGACAGACTGTGTTTTTGTTTTTGATATCATCTCAGGAGCTAGGTTACCAAGTCCATACATACTCTGATCAAAATTGGGAAAGTTCCATAATTAGCTCTTTAGGCCACAGATGTGAACATTCAGCATGTTGTAAGTACAAGAGACCCATCCGTGGGTGAGCATAAGACCACGGAGAACTTCTGTGGGACCACACCCCGTATCATAAGGCTACAGAATTGAAATTGGGGACTAACTCAACTAGAGAATTCAATTACAAATAAACCTGCGGTTTGGAAGATGGCTCATCCACACAAGCATGAAGCCCTGAGTCAAACTGCAAAACCCCAGCCAATTATGGCTGGGCGGTGGTGATGCACGCCTTTAATCCCAGCATTCGGGAGGCAGAGGCAGGCGGGTCTCTGTGAGTTTGAGGCCAGTCTGGTCTACAGAGTGAGTTCCTAGACAGACAGAACTATGTAAAGAGGCCTACAAAGCCAAACCCAAAAATCCCAAAGGCATTGCATGGTCATGCATGCACTGGGGTGGTGGAGGTGGAGATGGGTGAGCCCTGGAGCTTGCTGGCTGGCCAGCCTGATCTGTAAGGTCCAGGTTGGATGAGAGATCCTGGCTCAAAGAACAGTGGACAGCACCTGAGGAATGAAGGCGATCTTGAGCTTTGATGCAGACATACATGTGCGCCTGCACGTACACCCACACACAACCAGCTTGGAAGTTAAGTTTGACAAGTTTTCTGAGGTGATTTTAATTTGGAGCCGGAAGGAGAAACATGAACCCAGAACCACTCTGGTTGAGGAAGAGACACAGCCTTCTCAACTGTGGAGGAGTCGCCACATCTTCATTTTGTACCAAACCCAGTTCTCAGAAAGAGACAGCAGATCCCCCCCCCCCCAGTGTTAGGGCTAGGATAGATTGGTACACACCTGCCATCCTAGTACTCTGAAGGCTGAGAAGGAGGATTGCCAGTACCAATCCCACCAAAGTTAGAAGAAAGTCCCAAAACAAAAGATGTCCTGTGGACTTATAGCTAAATGTCAGCCTTATCCTGTCTGACCACAAGCGGGTGAGGAACAGTTGAGTATAAAAGCCCGGTTACTTCCAGAGTCCCAGAAAGCCTGCAGAAAGCCTGCGACCATGCCAGCAGCTAATCTTTCTAATGACTTGCTGTTCTCTGGTGCCCCCTATAGGACCATCTGTCTTACTTCCACTTTGTGGGTCGCATCATGGGTCTGGCTGTGTTCCATGGACACTACATAAATGGGGGCTTCACAGTTCCGTTCTACAAGCAGCTCCTAGGAAAACCCATCCAGCTGTCAGATCTGGAGTCGGTGGACCCAGAACTGCACAAGAGCTTGGTGTGGATTCTGTAAGTGTTACAGAGCTCCTCAGAGCTCCTGATGTGTTTGTGTGTGTACACATGCTTTTGGGGGGAATAGATGTGAAACTAAACAGAACTTAACTGTAGCACCACCAAACACTGGGACAAAACAGAGTAATAGAACTTCTTAACTGACTTATGTTCTTAATAATGCTTAGCAGGTCTCTTCACAAGCTGGTTTGTTTTGTTATTTATTAAGGTTTGATTCCAAATGCCAGTAATCTTGATGTGTGTGGTGGGGGGTACAAGCAAGCATCCAGTTTCTCAGGCGATCTGTAGAAGGCAAGAGAAAGTATCAAAACAAAATTAATATTAGTTACTTTTGCTTTAGACTTTACCAAGATTCTTTGCTGGATGGGAGAAACAGGATGAACTGTGGAAGAGCAAGGCCCTGACGGGTCACAGAAGCTGCTGTGTGGAGTCTAGCCTGGGACCCTCCCTCTTTCTTGGCTTCACTTGCTCTACTATGCTGGGGGGGGATTCCTGTGGGGAATCTGTTGATCTGATTGTCAAGATAAAAAAGTCAGTCTGACATTTCAACTGCTTTTTGTGGGAACGGATGCCTTTGAAAGAGCGCTCTGAGAAGAGAGAAGCCTTATTTTCCTGGCTTGAGTCTTTTGACTCCACTGCCTCCTCACAGGCTTTCTCCTCCCAGACTCAGTTCCCAGAGCAATTAGGCCTCATGTCCCATGGTGTCACAGGATGAGAGTGGCATCCCCCCTGACCCCCATGAATGAGAATCATAAAAGATAGGAACAAAACCTGAGCTGTGTTTGCCAGCTGTCTGGCACATCCAACACAGCCCCCTAGAACTCTCTGGCATAGGCCTAATCAGCCTTTGCCTGTGTCCACAGAGAGAATGACATCACGCCGGTTCTGGACCATACCTTCTGCGTGGAGCACAATGCTTTTGGGCGGATCCTTCAGCACGAACTGAAACCCAATGGCAGAAATGTGCCTGTCACTGAGGAGAACAAGAAGGAATATGTCCGGTAATATGCAGGGCTGGCTTCAGTGGTGGCCCGGAGTGAGCAGAAGGTGCTGTCAGGAGCACCCACAATAGAGACTCCATGTGACAGCTGAGCCCTGGGCGTAGAAGTAGCCAGGGTCAGCAGTGGTTGCCAGCATGTCCAAGGAGTCCACTCTAGCATCCCGGTTCCAGCCTGAGGGACAGTTACATGCACTGCAATTCAGACCTGTGCATGTGTTGTATGGTCATGGGCCTTGCAGGCTGCCGAAATCCTAGCAGTTCTGGCATAGCTCATTATGCCCCCTTGCCTTTTTAGTAGAATGCCAGAACCGCTTCATTTGTAACTGATAGAAAGACTGGGTGAGGTGTGTAATTCCAGCACTTGGGTGGGAGGCTGGTACAGGAGCAGGTCCAGGTCATTCTGGGCTACATAGTAAGTTCACTCCCAGCCTGGCCTACACAGACCCCTTCTCCAGGTCATGGGGTGGGGTGGGGTGGGAGGACAAAAGAGCCAGGTGGGATGGAACAGACCTTAACCCTGGCACTCAAAAGCTAGAAGTCTATAGGAGCTCCAGGCCAGCGAGTTTAAGGCCAGCATGGGCTACATAAAATCTTGTCTCAAAACGGTAACATAAGGGGCTGGGCTGATGACTCAGTGGTGCAGACACTTCCTGCTCTTCTAGAGGACCAGCACCCCTATGGCGGCTCGTAGCTGCCTGCAACCAATTTAAGGGAATCCAGCATCCTCTTCTGGTCTTCATGGATACCAGGCTCACACATGATGCAGATATGCAGGGGAACGTGCATATGCTTAAAATAATAACAGTAATTAAAGATAAGACCAGACAGGCAAACGAAGAGCGACCAGGGAGGGTGGGAGCAGGCTGGCTGGCACCCGCTCAGCAGGTTCTACAGTAACCTCCCATATATGTTGGCACAGATGTGCCAGCTACTGTGGGGACAGTATTTTCCTGGCCTCGCCCCAATCACTTCCAACATGTGGCTTTTCCTTTCAGGTTGTATGTAAACTGGAGGTTTATGAGAGGAATTGAAGCCCAGTTCCTAGCGCTTCAGAAAGGGTTTAATGAACTCATTCCCCAACACTTACTGAAGCCCTTTGACCAGAAGGAACTAGAGGTAAGTGCTAGGCATCCCAGGGCCTCAGACAGACCACTGCCAACCCTGTGCTTCGTGTTGGGAGACCAAAGGCCTCTCAACTGTCTTGTCATACACTGGGTGGTGTCTGTCCCCTTGGCAACAGTTAATGACTGAACCTATTAAGTGTCTGTGTCTTGGATTTTTGGGATCTCTAGCCTTTTCCTTGCACCCGACATCCCTGAGGCCAGGTCTCTGCTTTCCATTCTGGCTATTAATAGACTAAGAACATGCCATTGTTGTGGACTTGGACAGTGACTCATTCATCCCTTGCCAGCTTGTCTGCCTGGTGCCAAGTGGCCTGAGCCTCCCAGATTGTTCTCAAAGCCATTGCCCACTGTGGGTCTGTGAGCTTTGGAGTGGCGCATCTCCAAGGCAGTGGGTGTAGAGCATGCTCCATTTCCTTCATCTGCACATGGCTTGTTGAGTTCCCACCCTGTCTGCTTTTCCCTGTCACGCTTCCCTGGTTCAGAGCAAACTCAGCCCTGAGGTTTTGGGGTATCAGCCCACTGGCAGCTGTGCTGTCAGTGCTTCTTGAGTATGAGGACTCCTGGGGCAGGGCCAGCTTCTTTGACATTTCAGATTTAACCTCCAGCCTTATGCCCTTCCCTAGCTGATAATAGGCGGGTTGGATAAGATAGACCTGAATGACTGGAAGTCGAACACGCGCCTGAAGCATTGTGTGGCCGACAGCAACATCGTCAGATGGTTCTGGCAGGCAGTGGAGACCTTTGATGAGGAGAGGAGGGCCAGACTCCTGCAGTTCGTGACAGGATCCACGCGAGTGCCTCTCCAAGGCTTCAAGGCTCTGCAAGGTGACTGATGTGGAGTCAGGGCCATTTCCTGAGGTGTTTAGTGGCTGTGTTCTGTCTAGGCTGCAAGACAGATGTGGACCGTCCCAGTAGAGAATGCCGGTGGTCAGTGTTCTCATAACAAATACTTAGCACTCGGGTGCCTGGCAGGTGTAGGGTCACTGGGGCCCCCTTGAGCCCATGAGTCCCGTGGTCTCTAAAAATCCAGGAGCAGCGGGGGCTACTGATAGCCTCTGGTGTCTACAACCCAAGGAGGGTGCCACCTAACTACGACCTGTGGGGGTTGGTGGAAGAATAGTCAGGTGGAGGACACTGGAGTTTAGTCTTAGTATTGCTACAAGTGTGGAGTCCTCACCGACTGAGTCCACCTACTTCCATAATGATGCAGGATTACAGGCAGCTATGCAGGAGTGGCAGGGTTCTTCCTAGCAGCCCTAGGAGCAGAAGTCATCTCTACCTTGTCCTGCTAAGCTGGGCTTGCTGCTCCTCCCCATACCAAGTGGGTGGGTGGAGTCAGACTTGCTGTCCCTCACACACCATGACTAAGACACAGTAAGGACACGGGATTTATTCTCTGCCTACTAAGGAAAAAACAGTTGGTCTTTGTGGGGGTCCAGATTTTTGTGAACCCCCACACCTTCTCTCCTTATGTTCAACTTCTCCACAGCAGGGCTGCCCACCAATTGTTCCCATTCAGAAAAATCTCTACTGTCACAAGGGTCTTACTAATATTATCCAAGACCAGTCAGAGGCATGGATGTGAGCCAGGGATGGTACATTGTCTCCATCCAGTCCCAGAGTGACTGGTCCCATGGGAGGGAGGGAATGCCCCTTAGAGCAAGGCATTCAACTGGAGGCACACAGGCCAGGTGCTGAGTGGCTAGGACCTAGCTAGGTTCATCGCTCCAACCCGGTCTGCCACACTGCCTTTATTGTAACTTGCCTCAGCACTGCCAGTCTTTGCCCTGCTGAGGGGAGTGTGTGACACATCTGTCAGCACGGTACACACTAATAGCCTCTGTTAACTTCAGCAGCAGGTGACTAGGGAAATCCACAACATCCAGGAAGACTGGAGGAGGGAAAGGACCAGTGGCTGGTGCTTTCTGTCAACTGAAGTGTGGAGACAAAGCCGTCTCTACCTCAGCTGTCCCCCAAAGAGGTTCCCAATATGGTGTATGTAGGGGCTCTAGGTCCTTGGGGTTCAGGAATGAGTCACACTGCCACAGGGCCTCCTGGTAAGGCTCTGCGGGACTTTGTCTGTGAAGTACATTAACTAGAATGTTGTCTTGTAAGGTTCTACAGGCGCGGCAGGGCCCCGACTCTTCACCATCCACCTGATAGATGCCAACACAGACAACTTACCCAAGGCTCATACCTGGTAAGCCTGGCTATTGTGGGGTCATGCGTCCTTCCATGTCACCTT
Source organism: Dicrostonyx torquatus (assembly GCA_028555095.1). Lineage (NCBI taxonomy): Eukaryota > Metazoa > Chordata > Mammalia > Rodentia > Cricetidae > Dicrostonyx > Dicrostonyx torquatus. Next base: position 396,596 of record JAQHUG010000097.1, read on the forward strand.
CAGTAGCACCTCAGGTCACACCCAAGCGTCAAGTGAGACAGGAAGTTGAGTCAGCAGGTCCCACTGTGTCACGGCTCTTGTGATACAGAGCAGTTAAAGCCAGTGAGTGCAGCCTCAAGGTTCATGGACGACCCTTGGCTGTGTGCACTCGTGCATGTGCATGTACCCATCAGAACGGCAGTCACTGTCTGATGTGGAGCACATTTTCCTTCTCAAAACCTTACTGACAATATTCTCTGCGGTGGGTGAGTTACTTGGAAGTTTAAGGAAACTCTCAGAATCCTCCTCCCCTTCAGGATACTAGTTCTCAAGGTCGTGGGGTCGTCACATGACAGGAACAAAAGTTCATGAGCCTGTGACCCAGTGATGAGGTTTGGAGCAAGTGATATATGTCTATCCCCACTTTTGTTCACATCTGCAAGATGGCCCGATGATACATCCATTCCCAGGACCATGCAGGACACCATGCCTGCCTCAGCATGGTACGGCCTGTGCTTCTACAAAATGGGTGTGTGGCTTCTATCCTTCAGTAGAAAGATAACACCTCTAATTTAGACAAAAACCTGAAAGAACAGTGCACCCTTCACCCACTTCTAGCACATTCCTGGCTGCTCTCTGCCCAGGATTCTGTCTAGTGATTTTTTTAAAATTACTATGAGACAGTAGGTGCGTCTCGTTTTCCCCTGGAAATCTTAAGTGGGAAGGTCAGTATCCATCTCATCTTTCTAGAATTTGGCATTCTTTTGCTTCTGAGACCCATCATGCTCTTGTTTGGGACTGGCTGCCCTGCAGTAGGAGGTCACCAATGTAGATCACCAGCCAGGGTTCTTCCCAGTGTAGAGAACTCGCACCCAGAGACAAAAGAGTGGAAGAAACAAAAACAAAACAAACTTGTGTTGAAAACTGAAGTATGTTGTGTTCAGAACTTAATAGGGTCCTTCCCAGCCAGAGATAGGACACCAAATTCTGCCCCGCTGTACTGAAGACTGAGTGACCCCAGCAGTGACTCTGGCTCCTTTGTCCTTTTCCAGCTTTAACCGGATTGACATCCCACCCTATGAGTCCTATGAGAAGCTCTATGAGAAGCTGCTGACAGCAGTGGAGGAGACCTGTGGCTTTGCCGTGGAGTGAAGAGTGGCCAGTGGCAGCTGAGTCACCCACAACCACCAGACCCAAAGCACATGGTGTCTGCACGCCTCCCGCATGGCGGGCTGAGGCCTGAGATTCCAGAAACCCGAGGGAAAAGGCTCGTCTCCCTCCTCTGGGGAGGGCAGGCCAGGGGACTTTCATAGGTGGCTCCCACCCACTTATCCCTCCTTTATTATAGTTCGCCTACCCTTCCATCACCCATCCAATAAAACGCAGCCAGGTTTCCCCCTCAGCCTCCTTGGCATGGTAGGCATGGTCAGGGCCAAGCTGGGCCCTGAGGGCTTGCATGGTCTCTGTACCTGCTCTCCCTCTCAGTGTAGCCTCAAGGTCCTTTTCAAGTTCAGCAGCTGCCGATAGCTTACCAAGCTCAAATTCCAGACATCGGGCTAGCAGCCTGTTCCAGATAGCAGGTGGATTTCTAAGCAGGAAATAACTGCACAGTGTATGCTTGCTGGAATTCCACCAAAGCAGGAAGCTCGAGGCAGAATGTATTTCCCCTTTGAGAGGTAAAGGGATTGGAGCAGCCTTCACAGGAGGCCCAGGGATTTCTTTTCAAGATATCCTGGCTGAAAAAATGGTTTTGCACAGGGGAAAAATCTTTAAAAGTTTCATCTGCTGTGTTCTCTACCCAGTTTGAAATTCTAATGTCATGGAGCTAATCAAAGAATGACCAAAACCAGGCTCAGATCCACCCGAGTCCAGCTCAACTCCTGTGCCAGGGACCGGAGGCTCCTGACTGTCGTGAAATGTTAATGGACTTTTATATGGGGATTGCTAAGAGCTAAACTAATGGAACAATTTTGTCACCACAGCCACTGGATGGGACAACAGGAGAGGCTGCTGACCTGGGGCCTCCTGATGCAGCTCCCCGGAGTTGGTGCTATGCACAAAGCAGGGTGTGATGGAGCCTGTGGTGACAAGGAGGGGGCTTTACCTCCCTACATGGCCCTCTTCCCCAGTGGCAATGGTGATGCTAACAGTTCTACTCAATTTGCTTGCTCAGTCTTTGTCTTCTGATGAGCAAGGCCAAAGCCAGCCTAACGCCATGTCTCTAACACCATTTCCAGTTTGCACAAGTGTTCAGAAGCGGTGACTGTCCAGAGAGGCTGAATTCAGGCAGCTGACCTCTGGGGGAAGGCAGAGCAGCAGCCCATCTTCCACATGTGGTTTTGCCATTTTTGTTTGTGGTGGGGGCGAGAACAGGGTAATTCATTAGCAAGACATTTCATTGGTACCGGGGTTCAAGTTCAGCTATGAGTTGAAGTTATGTGTGGATGATGAGTGGTCCTGTCGGGCCACTGACTTTGTGTTCTTCTCATTGCTCACCCGCAGGCTAGGGATGGGGAAGCGTCTTCCCTCTGTTCCTGCTGCTTCTGTCCAGCTTGCTCCAGAAGCAGTTCTCGAGTTACTGGGGAAGGCTGGATTCATAGGTCATACACACCCTATCCCAAGAGGTTTGCCAAGCTCGGTGGCCATGGGTACTGCAGAGCATGAGCGAGCCACACTCTGAGTGTCAAGGTTTAGGGACGGAAAGGATGCTTGGCAGACCTCACTGCACAAAAACTGAATCCATCCCACCATCCAGGCCAGACTGGGGCCTTACCAGTCTCTCAATTTTCTGCCTTGCCCCAGTAGGGCTTCTGTATTTCATCTACCTTAATGCTTCTGAGGGTGTTCTAAAACCTGGCTCCCTCATGACTCGGAAGTGTGAGGAAGCTGTGCCCTAAGTCAGGAACCAGCCAGACCCCACAGAGTGACTCTCTGGAGATGGGAAGCCCTGCCTGGTGCTGTTGCACTGTGCCAGTCTGCAGTGTTGGAGGAAACAGGGTCCTGTGCTGCAGGAGTGTCAAGTTGGGAGTGATGTGGGACAAGCCTTAGGAGTCCCATGTCACGTGTTCGTTGAGGATCCAGAGGTTGGACCCTCGGGCTGATTGTGGTAGGCACACATACCACCCAGTAAGGCTTCTAAGTCTTTCTCCTTAATTGCCCGGGTTACCTTCATTGTCAGTTCTGAGTGTCCCAGCCTCCCCCCGGTGTCTGCGTAATACCGTCGTCTGTTGGTACCACTGCACCTCCTTGTCTGTCTACCATGGTTAGGTCCTTCGGAAGCTCCTCACAGGACACTGCGTGGCCGGCTGACCCACGGCAAAGCTCCTGGTTGCTCTGCTTTGGGTCTGGATGAAGCCCTTTCATGTAAGATCTCAATTGTCACCCCTCCTGGTGGCCCCAGACGATCCACCGTTGCCATGTCACCCAGATGCTTCAGGAGCCCGGCTCTCCAGGCTCCCCTCACCAGCGGCCAGCAGCCAACTCAGGGACGCAGCAAACACCACTCTGCTCCGCAGTGCTTCAGAGGAAGCCGCAGGCTGCAGCAATGGGGTGGCAGCAGGTTCCAATTTCTTGCTTTCTGTTAGGAGAACCTGCCACAAGATGGGATGCTCACCCCTACACTGGCTTGGCCACATGGTCGAGTTCAGGCTAGGTGGCCTCTGGACTGACCCTCCGCAGAGAAAACACCCCACCCTACTGCAGCCAGGTGGGGGCCACATGGCAGCCTTCTGAAACAGTGTGGGTTTTTAAAATGTGTTTATAATGTATCCTAATTTATTTTGTAAGGTCCTGTTGGAAGTGCTGCTGCTACCCTAGTTGCTCTCCCAGTTTTTATCGCCCATTTACTTGTGACAGTTGTACACTAATGTTCTGTGTATTTAAAGAGATGCTAGTTGTATTTAATGCAGTTGTGGAACCAGCTGGAAACACAAAATGTTGACTGTAGAGCAGGCTGGACCCGGGAGGTCAGGTTCATTTTGTTACATATGCAATAAACTCACAACTTTACTTTTTTTTGGGCATCTGTTACTTTGATGTGGTAGCAAGAGTCTGATGTTTCATCAACAATGAAGTCCAGCCTCCAAGGAAAAGAGGCAAAGCTAAAATTTTTCGGGAAAAAAAAATGGAAATATCAGACTCAGTAAATATATAGTTCAATCTGTCCCTGCCATCGTGCCTTTCCTGGGGCTCTGCCCACCAAAGCAGCTGGCAAATTCATTCCTTGCACACTCCCTCTGCTTGTGGTTATTTTGAGGAAGGCTGCCCAGAATACGAGTTCACAAACATCTGCTGGAATCCATGTCAGAATCTACTAGAAATCCTGGGTCAGTGTGCCCTGGGTTAACTTCTTACTGCAGATGATTCTCATAGAACCAAGACAGTCCATCATGGTAAACTTGTCCCAAGTCAAAAATACCATCTGCTCGCCTCTGAGGTGACGCTACAGCTCCTCACAGTGCGTGATACCAGGAGAGTCAGGCTCTTCCCAGACTGTGGTTGCACACAACAGATTTCTCTCAGGGTCGTGCACCTGGTTGTAAGGTTCCCGACAGTTCTGTATCTTTGGGAAGCCCCACACACCGTTGTCATCAGGGATGCCTCCGTGCCGTGCTGGACTCATGGGAGCAGGAGTAGAAGGCCCTGAGGTCCTCTGTGAAGGTTCCACCTCGTGACCCAGTCACCTCCTGGGGCTCACCTGTTCACTGCTGTGAAAATTGGACCTTCAATACAGGAACTATGAGGGGGACACAAACCCACAGCTTTCAGGCTCCACATCCACAGCTCTCTAGAGCATCCACAGAGTGGCAGGCCATTATCTATACCTGTTCTCACCCACCCGCCAGGGAATGCTGAGGGCAATGTCTCAGCCACAGGGGTTTTTGGGCCTGCGGTTGGCAGCTGGAGATGATTGGGTCATCATGCCTGAAAAACCAAGTAACTGCTGTCGATTGTAGTGGGGAGACACTCTCACCCCCAAGCTTTGGGCAAACCTGGCTGCAGACCACGTGCCCAGGCTTTCTTGTTGCCTCAGGACCTCTTGCAGGGGTAGAGGTAGGGAGGTGTCTTGGAGAAGCTATATACTTATGTTGTCTGTTTGACATCCTCCACCTGGGGAAATTTTCACACCAAGCTGAGCCAGCTCTCCAGTCACTGTGGGCTGTAGAGCTCCACCCTCAGTCCTCTCTGCTCTGGCACCTCCTCTCTGCCATCCCAGTTGGTGTTGGCAGGCAGGGTGATAGGCCTTGTCCCATCCAAGCACCCACGATGTGGCACCCATTGGTGCCACATGACCCATAATGCCCTTCCCACCCCACCCCTCTATTTTACTTCCTGTCGCCTCAGTGGACACTTTTGCTACAGGAGGGAACAGGTTGGGTGACCTGACACCAGTCTGCTACCTCTACCCCCAATGGCTGTCCTTTTGCCCAGCAGTAAAGACATCCTTACCTGTCTGCCTAGCTTGGTGCTAAACATTACTCGAGTCATGGGGCCCAGTGTCAGGTGATGACAGCACTGGAGGCTCCAGCATGCCCAGGTCCAGGTCCCTACGAGGCTGTGGAAGGTACTGGTGACCTCTCAAGTTTCATTTTAATCATTCCTAAGACATCAGCAAAGTGTCGGTTCTGGAGAGAAGAAATCATAGCAATTAGCTTTGTGCAAAAGCAGTAACATACAGGTCATCCAGCATGAGGGAAGCAGAGGCAGGAAGATCAGGAGTTCAAGTTCATCCTTAGCTTCATATGGAGTTTCAGGCTAGTCTGAGTGACATGGTTCTATCTCAGAAAGAAAGGGAAGAGAAAGGAAGGAAAAAGAGGTAGGGAGAGAAGGAGGGAGGAAAGAAAGGAAGGAAAGAGAAAAAGGAAAATGTTGGGCTGGTGATATTACTGTGGTAAGAGCATTGTACAGCCTACTGACCTGAGTTCAATCTCCAGGTACCAGTGAAAGAAGTTGTCTTACGACATGCACCATGGTACATACATGTGTACACGTACACACATATACACACTACATAATACGTTGGTGTTTTAAAAAATTGGCCCTGAATCATTTACTACAGTGCCTAGTAAATATTCAGTCAGTGTTGGCCTTTTTAAAAAGTGAGCAAGCAGACAGGGCTGAGCAGCAGGTCCCAGCAGTCAGTGATGCCGATCATGTCAATGACAGCTGAGTAACACTGGGATTGGCTGAGGCCCAGCCGGCCCTGTGCAAGGCCCAGGGATGGCACAGGGGGACTTTGGAGAAGACAAGGCTGGCCAGGAGACCTGGCCCAGGAGGCAGCAGCTGTGTGAGGAAAGGGACTTCTGAAGAGATCAGAATGGTTGGGTGTAGCATGAATAATAAAATCCCAGAGACAGATACTGGGGTTCAAGCTGAAGATCAGAAAAGCAAAGCAGCCAAGCCACTAGAAGAGTTTTATCTCTACCAAGACTGAGCCCTAGCCTCTGTCTCCTCCCATTTTATATTCCCCTTTAGTGCTCAGATTAAAGGTGTGAGCCACCACTGCCACCTGGATCTGTTTCTGCATTGATCTTGTGTAGCCCAGGAGGATCTCTGTGAGTTTAAGGCCAGCCTGGCCTACAAGAGTTAGTTCCAGGACAGGCTCCGAAGCTACAGAGAGACCCTGTTTCAAAAAAAAACAAAAAACAGGTTTGTGACACCACTGACTGCCTGGCCTCTTCAGATAAGCTTTAGAGTTGGGTCAAACACTTAGGCTAAAACCAGACTGAGCACAGTGACTCTTACCTATAATTCCAGAATTTGGAGCTTGCACATGGAGTTGAAAGTTGGAGGACAGTGAGGGAGGGCTGCACAGGGCAGGCCAGGCCATTCTGGGCTACACAGCTAGACCCCATGTCAGCAAAGTAATGAAAGCAAATATATATCAAAGGGTCTGAAGGAAGGTGAGGCCACCAGTATCCTCCAAATATGTTTTTAAAAGCTCCCAAACAGGCTGGAGAGACCGTTAAGATGATCAGGACCCAGCACCCTATCAGGTGGCTCATAATCACCTCGAACTCCATCTTCAGGGGATCTAATGCCCTCTTCTGGCCTCTGTGGGCACCAGCACACACGGCAGCCAGGTACACAACTGCAAACCAGTCAAAAACAATGGTAGAAAATGTTCCTGCAGAAATGATGTCACTGTAAAGCACATGACACACAAGTGTGAAGACCTGAGTTTGAATCCCTGGGACTCATGTAAAAGTTGAACACCGCACATGTCTGGTAATCAAGGTGCTCCTGTGGAGAGATGAAAGGCAGAGACAGGAGAATTCTGGGAAATGTGCGGGCCAGCTCACATGGCATCAGCAATAGCAAACAGGTTACTGTTTGGAACAAGTTGGAAGGTGACCACCAATACCTGAGAGTACCTGACTGTATAGACACACCATGACACACAATATCTGCACGCACGCACACAGACACAAGCATGCGTGGCTCTCTCAGATAGGGAGATGGCTCAGTTGGTAGCATGCTTGCCGCACCAGCATAAAGACCTGGATTTGATCCCCAGAACTCATGTGAAAAGCCAGGCCAAGGTGCGCCTGCAAAGAAGGAAGGATCCCTGGGCTTGTGGATCTAGGCAAATCAGTGAGCAAGAAACCCTGCCTCAGAGTGTTGAGCGACAGAAGATGACACCTGACTTTGAGCTCTCGCCCCCACATGCACAAGCTGTGTGCGCACACAAGAAGAGGATCTCTGCTAAACAGTCAACTAGGCACGAATGTCCTCTGAAAAACTCAGGCCACCGGAGAGAGCTCAAAGGTCAGCCATGCCCACGAAGAGCCAGGTGGGCATCTTCACAGCCTTTGGCAAGACCTGCTCATTTCCTGGAGACACAGGTACTCACACAGTTGAGGACAAAGTGCACAGACTACAGTGAAAACTCCAAGGATGGTCAACACACATTGTTGACATTACAGAGGCCGGCAGGGAGTCCCCTGACCACCATGTCCTAGAGCAGGAAGAAGGGTATCTGGCTACTGTGAGGACACAGGGCCATCCTGACAGCCCCAGCCGTGCCCATATTCTAGATACTGAGCTATTGCTCCCGAGGACCCTCTCCTCCAAAGGTCTTTGCTGATCCAGAACACCCTGTACTGGCCGCAGAAACATTTATAGCCAGGAACTGTGTTCTGCCCGCTGTCCATAGCCTGGAACAGGGCTGACTGCCTGTCCTACACATCTGCTTTGTAAGGTTCAGAATCTCAGACAGGCACTGTTTCCTCTGTACTAGAGGAGCTGTGGTCATCTTTTCTTTCTGCTGTGTAGTTCAGATGGTGCCATGGTTCAAGTTCAGACTTTGCTAATTGAATGATGAACGTCTGAACAGGAACCTCCTAAGCTAAACGCTACCATTCCGTTCTCTTGATAGGGGTAGTGCTAGTCCTGATCTCTGAAATAGTCTGTTTAGGGGCTGGGCAGAGATGGCTCAGCGCTTAAGAGCACTTGCTGCTCGTGCAAAGGACGTAGGTCCAGTTTCTGGCACTCACATTGAATGGTTTCCAACTGCCTGTAACTCCAGTTTCAAGGGTCTAATGCCATCTTCTGGCCTATGCTTGGTACTGTGTGCACATGACATATATACACAGAAACATAAAAGTAAAATAATCCATATATACAGCAACGATTTCTCTAATGGGGGTGGGTATGCTTAGCTATCTGGGGATGGCCTCAAACTTGCTGTTTAGCTGGGTATGGCCTTAAACTTCTGATCTTCCCGTTTCTACCTCAGTACTGGGATTACTGGCATATGCGCATATTTATGTGTGTGTATATGTATGTATGTATATAGTTGTGTGGGGTGGGAGACTGGAGATGGAACCTAGGACTTAATGCATGCTAGTAAAGACTTCTAGTACATACTCAGTCCTAATAATTGCCCTTTGAAAAATAGAAATGTACTTTATGGGTATGACTACTTTGCCTGAAAGTAGGATGCTCTCAAAGGTCTTAAGACATTGGGATTCCTTGGAAGTGGAGTTACAATAGTTGTGAGCCACTATGGGGCTGGGAACCAAACCCAGGCCCTCTGCAAGAGCAACAAGTAGTCTTAACCTCTGAGCCATTCCACTAGCCCACTAATTATTTCCTTTTAAAAAAATTCTATGAGGCCGGGTGGTGGTGGCGGCGCACGCCTTTAATCCCAGCACTCGGGAGGCAGAGGCAGGCGGATCTTTGTGAGTTCGAGACCAGCCTGGTCTACAAGAGCTAGTTCCAGCACAGGCTCC